>CAUJBZ010000078.1:0-39191 GCA_963082915.1 Dolichopus griseipennis | reverse complement strand
GAACTCATTAAGATCAATCCCTGTTTCAACATATACCTATGGTATAGACAGACTAATTAGCGCTAGGTACTTATTTTTTAGACTTGCTTTAGTTTTAATTCAATCATAAACATTAGTAGCATTTGGAATAAGAAAAAATCTCTTATAAATTTTGTAGACAAAACAATAGTTAAAAATTTAATATATTTAATTTTTTTTAAATTTTGACTGCATGTATTTATTTTTAAAATAAAGTTTTTAAATAAAAATAAAGTTTTTAAATAAACATTTGTTTAATTATATCTGAATGGAACCATTAAAAATATTGAGTATTATATTATAAAATATTAAAATTTTACATTTCAAATTCAACAACTCGATATACAACTAAATTTATTACAAAAAATATAATATATAGAGCAATTAAATGGAATGTCTGTATATTTGTTACTTAACACTAAACACACCTCATAATTTTAATTTCAAAATTTTAAACAGTAGGTAAACACATTTTTTTTAGTTTTTTAACTGAATTTTAATAGATTGTATCGAATTACATAAATATATTATATACATATATACTCTTAGGTACCTTTTTAATATTAAATTTCAAATTTTATTATATACAATTTTATATATTTATTTTTTAATAACTAAATTTTTTTTTTATTATATTTAAATATTTTAAGTACTGTAATTTTGTAATAAAATTTTAATTACATTTTTGCTTCAATTTTAATAAGCAATAATAATTATTATTTATTTATTTATTAATAAATATTAAAAAAAAAAACAACTTAATTTTAATTAAAAATTCAAACAAACAAATAAACAAAAAACTGGTTTCATATAAAATAATATTAATAAATATTATTAATTATATTTTAATATTAGAGCTTTGCATAAATAAATTTATTATTACACTACATAAATGTATATATATATATATATATATAAATTATATAAACATTTTTAATTTTATTTTTATTTTATTTTGATTTTTGCGTAAATGATCTTATATCGTCTAAATCGCGCGCGTTCTCTAGCACTTATGAAACTGTTTTTTTAATTTTTAATAGTTGAAAAAAAAAATGATAATTTTTATTTTTTTTTTATAATTTTGTTTTTTTTTTTTAAAGTTGCTTTTGCTTTAAAAAAAAATAAGAATGAAAAAGTAATAAGTAACATCAGCAGCGACACCACCAGCAACGGCAATCTTAATAATCTGTTTTTAACTTATGGTTTACTTTCAATATATGTACGAATGTAATAAATTTTAAAGACAAAAAAAATATAAGTATGTATATCTAATAAAAAAAGCGATTTTAAGAGATCAGTCAACTTTAAGATAGAATTTCAAATACAAAAACATAAATTTTAAGTTAAAATTAATTTTCATTCATTGAAACTTATTAGTCATTGGTACTTAAAAATGGCAGAGTAAAAAGTTTTTTAAAAGGTGGCTTATTTAAAAAAAAGCTTTCTTCGAAACTTAACTATATTAGTATGAAGGTTAGATTTAAATTAATACGCTAGAATTATTGAGTTTATTTAAATCCGGACTTGAGATCATTAAACAGAGAGACTTTCAGAAATTTAAAGTATCGCGTTATTTTATAATATAGCGCAGCTTACAAATTTAATCGAATTGAATCGTGAAATTTTGTGAATTATGTGAAGTAAAATGATTGAATGATAGGGTGTTCAAGACTTGAAATAATTTGTGTTAAGGGTAGTAAGAATTGTTCGGAAGGAGTACATGTTTTTAATTTTAATAATTTTTGGCCTTGGATATTGTATTATTTTGTAAGACTTAGTTTTCGAGCCCCCATATAAATTTCTTAAAGTTATATATTTTCTGATGTACTAAATTAATACACAATGATTGAAATTATTGTATTATAGATCATCTAATTATAATTATGTTTTTAAAACACATGTTTTATTATTTATATATTTATACTAATCTATCTATACGTATATAATTTCGTAAGTTCAAATTTTTATTTTGTAATACCATAAGATATACTTTGATAAATTAAAAGGTTGAGATAATCCGGAATCGGGATTTTAAACGTGTCAGTACTGTAGAACCGAAAGTTTTGTAGATATTTCGATATATAACTTTAGCAGTGATCACTCAGTTGATTATGCGATTACGCGTTACACGTACACTTATAAAAAATCACAAAAATTATGAAGCAAATATTCAAAGTATAAAAAATATATACGAAAAACAGATTAAATTTTTATAAAATGTTTCAAAGAGTTTCTCAAATTCTCTTGTCTTAAATATCTCTTAGGAAATTATTTCCCAAAACGTAGCATTATTAATGTATAATTAGTGAAAGAACCCCAAAACAATTCAAATAGAATTAAGTCTGTCTCAGATTTTAAAATTTGTTATTTGAATAACTTATTGATCTACAAAAACAAAATTAGTTAAGAGAATTTATTTTTTAAATTTAAGTATAATATAATTCAATTATTGTCAATGTTAAATTCATATAAAATTCATATTAATACATTTTAAAATTTATATCTTATATTACATTTCCATTAAGTTAATTGTGCGTATTTTTTTTTAAATTTAAATTAGCTTTAAATTATTGAAATAATAAAAATTATATATATTGAAAATTTATTTTAAGATTATTAAACTTTTATAACTTCCTTAATAATCAACATTATTTAACTATCACACAAATATGTTTAAATAATATTTGTTAATTTTATTATTCTAGTAAAAACTTCATAATCATAATCATAAAAAAAAAATAAAAAAAACAACTTTATATTTATTTTTAACAGTGTATAATCAAAATTAATTTCGAAAATTTATTTATATTTATATTACAATAAAATTTACAACATCTTTTAAAAGCACACAATATGTCAAAATTTTCGAAAATATTTTTTCCATCTTAAATAAAGTGCTACATTTTCGAATATACAATTTCGTGTAAAGAAAATGAAAGCGAAGTTTTTTTTTTATTTATTTTTTTTTTTTTCGAAAATCACTTTAATTATGTTTTGATACCACCAACGGTTTTTTATTTGTATGTATAACTTTTGTTGTTATTTAAAAAAAAAAAATAGTTAAGTTAATTAAACATTATTTAAAAATGAACTAAAAATAATAGTAATTGTAAAAGATTTTTTTTTATTTTATTTTAGAATTTTTCAATTAAGATAAGATAAAATATTTCATTTTGATCATATAAGTACATTTTGTTTTAAAATAAATGTATTTTAAGATATTTTCTTGTCTTTAATAAATTTTTACAAAAAATTATTTTTGGTATAAATGTATTAGCACATGTTTGTAATTTATTTTCAAATAAAATGTACAGATCGCATGTTAATAATTAAATTTGATACTAAAAATTTCATGGGTAGATCGTATCACAAATATTGAAGTTCTTCGAAGAATAAGTAAAGGCCGAAAACTTCTTACAGATATCAAAAGAAGGAAAATATCATATTTTGGATATGTGATGCGAGGTCAAAAGTACGAGCCCCTACAGCCCATCGTGCAAGGGAAAATTTAAGGTAAAAGAGGTTTTGGCCGAAAACAAATGTCGTGGTTACGCAACATCAGGAACTGGACAGGTATATCAAATATTGGTGATTTGGTACACATAGCGATGGATCGAAATGAATACACAAGTATTTTATCTAGATTTTAACTCAACTTTCAAGATATATGACCGCTAACATCCAGTAGTGGATAGGCATCGAAGAGAGAGAATTATAAATGATTTTCGAATAAAATTAAAATAGTACCTTTATTTCGTATAAATTAATTAGTTAAAAGAATTTAATAAAATCATGTTGTAATTAGTTGGTAAATAAATTGTATTTAAATATTAAATATGGCATAATTTTCAATACAACTAAATTATAACAATTGAAAATTTCTTTAAATAAAATTAAATACAAAAAAAAAATAAATAATTTATATATTATTGAATAAATAAATTAAAATTATATGTTTAGTACTTTTATGATAAATTTCTGGTATTTCCTAAACATAAAACCCTAATACATTCGGTATTTATAAAATATATTCAGTTTTTTTTTTTTAAATATATTTGGGTATTCATTATATTATAAATTCAGATATTTTTTTTTATTTTTAAGATTTTTACAAAATAATTTCAGGTATTTTTATTTTTTAATTCAGAATATTATGCTGAATAAATGTAGGTCTTTTTAATTTAGATTATTACTAAATAAATTATATTATTTTTTTAAATTCAAAGATTTTTATTATTAATATTATTTTATTGTAAATATTAATCGGCTGGGTGGCAAAGTGGTTAGAGTGCTGACCTTTCATGCAAAAGGCTCGGGTTCGAATCCCAGTGAAAGTCAAAAAATTTTTATGGTTTTCGACTCAACTCAGCAACTATTGGCCATTGGGTTCAAATTAAAAGGCTTATTCAATAATTAATAATTATATATCTTTAATAAAAAATACATTGATATAACAATATAAACAAATAATTTAATTGAATAATATAACTCATACAGATATTGAATACCATATAACTCAAATACAAAATATTACAATATAAACAAAAATAGAATTGTATCTATTGAATATCTAAGACGTTTTTATATAAGGCCTAGTACTATCTCATGTTTAAATTGTATGTGGAACTCATTAAGATCAATCCCTGTTTCAACATATACCTATGGTATAGACAGACTAATTAGCGCTAGGTACTTATTTTTTAGACTTGCTTTAGTTTTAATTCAATCATAAACATTAGTAGCATTTGGAATAAGAAAAAATCTCTTATAAATTTTGTAGACAAAACAATAGTTAAAAATTTAATATATTTAATTTTTTTTAAATTTTGACTGCATGTATTTATTTTTAAAATAAAGTTTTTAAATAAAAATAAAGTTTTTAAATAAACATTTGTTTAATTATATCTGAATGGAACCATTAAAAATATTGAGTATTATATTATAAAATATTAAAATTTTACATTTCAAATTCAACAACTCGATATACAACTAAATTTATTACAAAAAATATAATATATAGAGCAATTAAATGGAATGTCTGTATATTTGTTACTTAACACTAAACACACCTCATAATTTTAATTTCAAAATTTTAAACAGTAGGTAAACACATTTTTTTTAGTTTTTTAACTGAATTTTAATAGATTGTATCGAATTACATAAATATATTATATACATATATACTCTTAGGTACCTTTTTAATATTAAATTTCAAATTTTATTATATACAATTTTATATATTTATTTTTTAATAACTAAATTTTTTTTTTTATTATATTTAAATATTTTAAGTACTGTAATTTTGTAATAAAATTTTAATTACATTTTTGCTTCAATTTTAATAAGCAATAATAATTATTATTTATTTATTTATTAATAAATATTAAAAAAAAAAAACAACTTAATTTTAATTAAAAATTCAAACAAACAAATAAACAAAAAACTGGTTTCATATAAAATAATATTAATAAATATTATTAATTATATTTTAATATTAGAGCTTTGCATAAATAAATTTATTATTACACTACATAAATGTATATATATATATATATATATAAATTATATAAACATTTTTAATTTTATTTTTATTTTATTTTGATTTTTGCGTAAATGATCTTATATCGTCTAAATCGCGCGCGTTCTCTAGCACTTATGAAACTGTTTTTTTAATTTTTAATAGTTGAAAAAAAAAATGATAATTTTTATTTTTTTTTTATAATTTTGTTTTTTTTTTTTAAAGTTGCTTTTGCTTTAAAAAAAAAATAAGAATGAAAAAGTAATAAGTAACATCAGCAGCGACACCACCAGCAACGGCAATCTTAATAATCTGTTTTTAACTTATGGTTTACTTTCAATATATGTACGAATGTAATAAATTTTAAAGACAAAAAAAATATAAGTATGTATATCTAATAAAAAAAGCGATTTTAAGAGATCAGTCAACTTTAAGATAGAATTTCAAATACAAAAACATAAATTTTAAGTTAAAATTAATTTTCATTCATTGAAACTTATTAGTCATTGGTACTTAAAAATGGCAGAGTAAAAAGTTTTTTAAAAGGTGGCTTATTTAAAAAAAAGCTTTCTTCGAAACTTAACTATATTAGTATGAAGGTTAGATTTAAATTAATACGCTAGAATTATTGAGTTTATTTAAATCCGGACTTGAGATCATTAAACAGAGAGACTTTCAGAAATTTAAAGTATCGCGTTATTTTATAATATAGCGCAGCTTACAAATTTAATCGAATTGGTCAATATCAAATTAACTATATCCCAAAAAAATACAGTTCGATCTTAAATTCAATATATAGTTAAACTAAAAATTTACACTAAACTTAACTTAAACATCGAAAGGCAATTTTGATTTAATAGCAGGTCTTAGCTAAAGTTTTTTAATTTTTTTTTATTAATTCGAAAAATTAAAAACTACTAATATAGAAGTTCTTTTCTTCCTTGGTTCAGTCTCAAGAAATCAGTGGGGCTAGACTAGACTGGACATTAAACCCAGACAACACTTTTAAAAATTCCTACAACCTCTTTAAATAAAAAATTACAGAAATGGTCTATGAAAAAACTCTTGTAAAAAGATACAATAAAAGTACATTAAGTACAAGTATATCAATAACATTGTCATGTATTTTTAGAAATATAAGTTATTTAGACAAACATATATAATTTTTAGAAATTAAAAGAATTCAAGATAAAAATATGTAATACAATAAAACCTAAGTTTTAGATATATAGGAACCCACTCTCAATCTTACAAAGGGTAGGGAAAGTTTTATTATCACATTAAAAATTTACAATAATTTTTTTTTTAAATTTAACTAATATTGTGGCATTATATAAGTAATATTAATTTAATAATACTATTTTTTAATATTAAATATAGACTTATTTATTTTTTTTTTTAATTTAGGCAAAACGACCACACATAAATTCCATGTAGTTAAGTCAGTTTTTTGTTTTTATTTGTTTTTTTTTTTTTGTCTTCATAGATAAACTTTAAAGATTGTTTTGATTTTTTTTTTTTATTTTCGAAAGTTTAGTTTAGATTTATTAAATTTTATTTTTTGTTTTTATTTTGTTTTAATCTTCGGTTGGCTTAACTATAGTCTATAAGTGATGTGCTATAATAGAACACTTTAAGCTCATTTTTTTTCTTTTTGATATTAGAGATTCATATAAGAGAAGAGAGTATGTGATTAATAATAATAATAAGAACATCTGAACATAAGCTCAAAAAAAAACAAAAATACAACATTAATAAAATCATTAATTTTTAAAAATAAATTTAAATAAAGAATTCGGAAATTGATAAGATACTGTAATAAAAACTAATATCCAAATTTAATATTCAAAACTAATAAATGCGTATTACATATATTTTAAATGAAATTTGAATTACTTAAATGAACTTAAAGTTTAAAATGGTATTCAAAAGTTTTCTAAAAGGAAAATTCTGATCACACCATACTCTTGGTTATTGAAATTGCAATGTCAAAAAAAAACGAGCAGTTAAATTTAAAGTTAAAACTTAAGCAGCAATAAGTCGTTAATACTTTGATGGCTACTATCATTGTGTGAATTTGTATTACACTCATTGCTCTTAAGATCTTAATGGCTTAAATTAGTAAACAGATTTTCCAAATCTTATATATTTTTATTTAATTTTATATTTGCTTCCATACCACAGTAAATGTGAATAGCAAGCGTTTGCAGCCTTTGCCTTCCTGGAGCAACTAAACAACACTTTCTATTTATTTATAATTACAATATTAATTATTTTGTTTATTTTATATATTTTTATATTTTAAATTATATTTGGTTTCCATGGAGATTTGTATGAATTCTAAATCTTATGAAAAGTTATAAATTTCAATAATACATTCTTAAGTAAATAACAATTACTAATTTTCAATTAATTTGTAATTCTATGACTGTCCAAAAATAATATTTTTTAAAATAATTTATACGATTTTTTCAATTAAATAATTAAGTATTCTTATGCGCCTTTCAATTTTAATTTTCAATGTTTTTTTTTTACTTAATAATGAATTACTAAGGTGGCATATTAATCCTTAAATAAACACCTTCAATACTATCATCGCTTTTATAAAAAAATTTTAATAAAAGAAAATTATTTTTTAATACCCTAAAACTATAAATTCGCTTTGTCCCTGAACTGTGTTTTTATTTTTTTTTTTTTTGAACAAACTCAAGAATAAAATTCATTCATTTTTTACTTGAATATAATAAAAATTAAAAAAAAATATATATGTATATATACATATTTTTGATATCATTTTACAACAGCTGTTATTACTGTCATGCTAGTAATTAACAAGTTACTTTTTTTTTTATATCACCTAGGTATATTGATTAGTTACACACATATGTTCACCACATACATGTGCATATGGTACTCATATTATAAAATAATCAAAAAAATGCGTATATGCAATAAGTTTCGTTATTTTTTTTTTAATGGGATAAATTTTGTATGCTTAAAGTGATTATTTTTAACAAGTACAATGTTATTATGAACGTGTATGAGTGACAGAGACAACAATTGTTTTTGTTTGGTGTATGACCAACAAAACTATGAAAAAATGTGTGAAGTGAATTTTAAATATAAATTTATATACCAATAGTCTAGTATATATAAAAAAAAAAGTATAAGTACCTATTAAAAATAATTATTTTTAATTTTATTATAACATTCGTGGGGTTTTTGGCAGATTTTATTCATTTTTTTCATTGAAATAAATTTTTTCTATTTTTTTTTTTTATTGTGTCTGTTATGGCATTGCAATTTTTTTGGGGTAACATTTAGAATATTAAAAATAAAAATTAAATAGATTTTATTATACCTAACTATTGATTTATTTGATAGAATATTTAAAAAAAAAAATACCTATATTTAATGTAAAATTCAATTTGACTTGGAAAATGTATTTTGAAATTTAATTTAAATTTATACTTTGACCATAAATAGTATTTTAATGTATTATTATTATATATATTAGTATATATTTAGTATATGATATAAAATATACTTAATTAAAATATTTTAACAGTTACTGAATATTATATAACTGTTAACAGATTTAATATAAGGTGTTACTGTGGGAACTTTGTCAAATTTAATTAAAATTTATTTATTTAACATTAACTATTAACTTAAAAAGTCAACTTAAGAAATCAAATTTCCTTTTTTATAAAATGAATTTAAAAAAAAAAATGGAAAAAACTTTAAGTCACACTAAGTTAAGATATTGTTACTGATAATTACGTTGAAAATTCTATATTTGGCAAGTTTTTAAAATCAGAATTTTACTATACATGGGAATAGTAGAAATATTATTATGGAAGTGTGAAATATTTTTTTAAAATACAAATAATGAAATTTGTTAGTTTTTTTTTTTTTTTTTTTCAAATTCAATTGAATAAGAAAAATTTAGATTATATATACATATATATGAAATCACATTTAAATTAATTAACAAAATTAATGGTTAGTTAAAATATTTATATTTAAAACTGGAGTTTTAATTTAACAAGAGGGTCACACTTCGTAATCAAAATAAAAATTGATTTTCTATATTGTCGATTCTAAAACTACACTGCGAATAAAAATGTCATTTCACGTTTAACCGAGTAGTAGAAGTGGTTTATAAACTAGAACACATTAATTAATTAATCAGATCTGGGTGAAAATTAATTGATGGCAGTTCTATACTCATCCATTTTCTCATCAATCAAATGTCAACACCAGCTGTGCAAGAAAAATTGAAGTTTTTTTGGAATGTTCAGAGTTGAGAAAAGTTTTGGAATGTCATATGCCTTTTAAAAAAAAATTTTTTTTTTTTTGTTTTTATTCCTTTTCTACTGCTTTTAAGGAGTATAGGGCATTCACCAAGTTTATTTAAACTAGGCTTCAGTTTCTTTAATCATAATATTCACTAAGCCGTTGATTACTCGGCTGAAACGATTGTATAAGGTTATAAAATATGAATGCACAAATGTTAACTTTGTGCGCCATTTATAATCATACAAAAGAATTATTTATATATTTTTATTAAATCTTATTTTATATTACGATATAAACTATTACGATATAATTATACAATTTTTACGATATTTTTTTATTAAATATGATCTGACCGGGGTTTAAACCCGAGACCTTCCACATGAAAGGCGGCGTCTTTATCACTACGCCATTGGTCAGATAAATAAAAAAAAAAAAAATTAATTGACCAAAATTATATCAATTGTTAGTAAACTTTTTAATTGTAAAAAATTAATTGTAAAAAGACGCAAAAAAAAAACCACGTTTTACTTTATCTTTCAAAATTAATTTTGAAGTCAAAAATATTTGTTCAGAAATTATATTATCAATCTGGTATAATTATATGTATGTTCTGAAATTACATTATGTTCATAACACTTCTACAATTATTATGTCATTATAAAATGTAAAAAAAATTATAAAATGATACAACCAACTTAGTAATACCCTACTTCTAACAAATTAAATTCAAAGTTACACAAAACCCCACTTCAATTCATTTCAGATTACCCAACGAAACAGAACTACTTTCTACCAAAATTCAATTTTCTAATTTTATTAATTCCGAGGATATACTGGTTAGGTCTAAGGAGATGAGTGACACCTTTTCGAAACAATTAGTTTCATTCCTGTCAAATTTCAAGTTTCAAGTTTGTGTTCATATAAATTTCGAAAATATACTTATTAGATCTCAGGATGCGCGTGATAGGTACCCAAACCCCCACTGTTTATAATTTATTTAAAACTCAAGAACAAAATGAGACGTGTTTACTGAGCCATTAAACTAAAATAACTAACACAGGTCCCCATTTCATGAACATTGACTGTTAGCAACAGTTTGACACAAATGTCACCACTTTCTGACGTTTTTACTTTTTCCAAAACCTATATTTATTCTGAAGTTTGATTAAATTCCAGGTTTTTTACAATTTTTCGTCAGTAAATTGCCCGATTGTCAATTGTAATGAAATAGGGAACAAAAAATTTAATTGTAAAATCTAAAATTATAGTGCAGTACCCCACAATAAAATACTTTCAATTTATTAGTTCCGTTATAAATACACTTTTTTTATTAAATTTAAGGTTTGGTTCTTGAATTAAACCAATTTTAAAAAAATATAATATCATATTGAATATATTGGAGTTTATTTATAAATATGTTTGTTATTTTATTAAGTTGTTTTTAAAATTTATAGAATTAATTAAAGATTACAATTAAAAGTTCATTTTATACAATTAAAAAAATTTAATTTTTATAAAAAAATTGCTAACAATATCAACGATATACCAATTAATCATTTAACAAAGATGTTTAAATTAAATGTATAACTTAAAATTGTTTCAGACAAATATAAATTAATTAATTAACTTTTGTTTTTTTTTTTTGTTTTTTTTTAGGTTATTTCTGAATTTCTGAATAATGAATATTAGTCTGTGGAAAATTACAAAATATTTTACAGACATTTTAAGAATATATATATATATATATATATATTTTAAGTCTACATTTAATAAATAAAATTTTTTCAGCTTTCAGTTAAATAAAAAAAAAGAATTTTTAATTTTATAAAACTTTTATATACAGGATTTTCACCTGTAAAAATAAAATGAAAGCTCAATTTTCAATTTTGAATTTTATGAGTGTTGCCAGACTGTCATTAATTATTATACAGAGAAAAAATGTACTTAATATAATGTAGGATAATGTTTGTAGGCTAATATAAAAATCAATTTAATTAAATTAATAAATATATTTATAAATTTGAGATTTTATGAGTGTTGCCAGACTGTCATTAATTATTACACAGAGAAAAAATGTACTTAATATAATGTGGGATAATGTTTGTAGGCTAATATAAAAATTAATTTAATTAAATTAATAAATATATATATATATATATATATAAATTTAAGATGCCAATTAATTGAAACAAGAGACCAAAATAAAATATTAAGAACCCCAATTAAAAAGTTTTCTATATTAATTAATTAATTAATTAATTACTTTATATACATATAAATATATTATTTATTTAATTTCTTTAATTTGATGGTCAAATAAGTTTTTCAACACATTTCATTGTTATTTAAATATAAAAATTTTTAATTTATCAATTTTTAAATAATACTTTAATTACATATATACATATATATATATTTGTTTATGAATGAAAATAAATAAATAATCAATTTAAATTATTATTTATTTTTTCATAAAATTTTTATATTAATTTTTTAAATTCTTAAACAATGATATATAATTTATTTTATATTTTTTTTTTTTGAAAAAGGAAATCATAAAAAACGTTTAAAATTAAGGAAAATTTTAAACAAAAATAAAATGAAAACATGGTTTATAATTGGCAGAAAAACAAAAAAAAGTTGAGAAAAAAAATGCGCCAAAAAATAAATAAACAAAACAATTGAAAAATAATTATATTCAATTGAAGGTTATTATTATATTATTTATTATTCTTGATTTGTATCTCTTTTCTTTGGTGATTTAAATTGTTCGAAATAAAAAGTTTTGTTTTTAAGGTTAACTTTTATTACCGAAATGATTAAATATTTTTTGACAGTTTTAATTCTAGCAAAATATTCATTTAAATTAAAATGGCTGAGAAGAATTATATTGAAATTAATTTTGTGAATTTTTTTTTTCTTAAGATCTTATAAAATATTTATTGAGGTTTTACGTAGAACTAAATGATATTTTGACCTTAAAATATAAATATATTTTTTTAAATTAATGATTTTGTTCTAAATATTTAATGAATTTATAAATATATACGAGTATAACCATAGTTAATTTATTATATTTTATTTTAATTTTTATTGTTTTTTTTTAGAAGTCATCATTGCTATTATTAACAATTATATTCAGTTAAAATTTTTAAATTAAATTTGGTATTTTATTTTATATAACAAATTATGAATGCAAATCAGTATTATTAAATATTATTTCATCTTTCAGATTCAGTGCGGCATTGAGTGGCATTGAGTTTCATGCAAATTAACAAGATTATTTAATAATTTTTAATAGAATAATTAAAAAAAATTAAAAAAAATTCGGGTAAATTTTTGAGAATTAAATTATATTTTTTTAATTAAATAAATTTAAATTAAAACTCCTACAGCTAACATCCCGGGAAATTGGCCTAGAGATTAATAAGTCAAACTAAAGTTATGTATGAAGGTATAAATAGATTTAAATTAAATTACCTACAGCTAACATCCCGGGAAATTGGTCTAAAGATTAACATAAGTACAACTAAAATTATGTATGAAGGTATATCTGCAAATGAAAACACAATCAAATTAGATGTAGAGCTATTGAATGTTCAACTAGTTTCTGTTATTTTGGAAGTATCATCTATAGGTGGCATCAACGAAGATGAACAAAACTGAATTGATAAAGCTAGAATAGCCTTCGGTAGATTTCGCCACATATGGTTTGCAAATATCAATTCGTGTGTGAAATCTACATTTATATAAGGCTGCGAATCATGATTACTCATTTATTCCAGTAACCATAAGTGACAGGTCCGCATAAATAAACATCCCAGAATAATATATACTGAATGTTCTAGCCGAACAGAATAAGAAATGCAGATTTGTGGGCACTAACAAGCGAAGAACCAATAGTAAAGCAAATCACCAGCAGGAAATTGAGTTGACTTGGATATATACTAAGAAAAAATGAAGAATGCATAACGATGGGAAAATGAAGAATGATGATAATCTTGAATCCTCTAAAGGATGCAGATTAAGTGGTAGACCCAAAATAACATGGTGAAGAACAGTGCTAAATGAATTAAGAAGGCACGAAATATTCTGTAATGAAATAGTAGAAAATGAATCCTTATGCTGCTAGGACAAAAAAAAAATTAAATACATAAAATCCTTATATGAGATCCATTTGAAATAAACATTGAAATGTATAGCATTAAAATGAAATATTGGATTAAGTTTAACAATTATATATATATTTTTTGATATTTAATTTTATTTGTGTCACAAAGGTTAAAAAAATTTGTTACTTTGATACTAAATGTGTGTTACGCCTGTTAACCCTAATGTAACTTGCATAAGGCTGTAACGTTGTACTTTTCAATTAAAATTTTGAAAACAGTTTTATAATTATATAATCTTTGACATCTTTGGGTTATAAAACTTATTAAAATCTGTGTAATTGTTAATAAAAAACCATTACTTATGCTGCTCATACACGATGGACCGTGTTTCAACTTGGTACGCGTACTTGCGAAATTGAATCTTGTATGACATTTTGAAGGTTGAAAAGTTGGCTGGAAGAAAATCAGAAAATTTTGATTTTTTGTCGGTGGAGTTTTCGGTTTGCATTTTTATCGTGTATGGGCAAGTTAAACAATTTAAATGTCATTTTGTTTTCTTTTTTTTCCTTTTTTTTCTCATATTTTGACACGAAAGAACCTTGAGATATTCCGATTTGAAAAAATAAAAAAACTTTAATGTAAAAAGTAACAAATAATTAAGTAAATAATTTGAAATAATTATAAAATTAAGTTAGAAAAATGTTTTAAAATATAAATAAATAGAAATTTAAATTTAAAATTAACGAATCTTTTGACATTTTACATATTTTTCAAAAGAAACACAAAAAAAATTAAAAGATGGTTCGATGGTAGGTTGGATAGTGTAGGGTAAGGTTTGTAAACATGTCCGAGTACCAAGTTGAAAACCTGGTCCACCCATGTATGGACTACATTGTTTAGACAAATTTTACAGAATTGTTTTGACAATCGTTTTTTTAGAGAAATTTAATGGTTGTACAAGAATTTGCATGCATCGAAAATAATTGTATTTATAAGATAATGTTTGATCTACGTGTCCATTCAAAAATAATTTCATCTTAACGTATTTTAAGACTTTTCACAAAAAATAGTTAAAAATTCATTCAGATTTTGAAATTTAAAAAGATAAAAAAGTTTTTTTATTTAGAATAATTAAAATAAAAAAATCTGTCGTATTAGACAGTATGACTTATGTAATATATAAATATATATATAATAATATTAGACATTATGACTTGAACATATTATACGGTATATGGTATAATAAAACAATGAAAATAGTAAATGAAAAATAACGACGAAGAGTGTAGTAGAGTAGACTGTGTCAACTCTAGGATACCCGTATGACCGTAACATATACATTATATCATCCGGTTAATTACTTTTGGCAAAATTTCAAACATACAGCTCATATAAAAGTAGGAGTTGTATAGCAGCTACTCGAACCCTCTGCAGTAGACCAACCAAATTTTGCAGTCACTTTGGCCATTACACTAAACTATTTTTGGCAAAATTTCAGACACCCACCTTCATTTAGTGTAGTGTAATCCTCATATAAAAGAAGGCGTTGTATGTCAGCTGCTCCAACCCTCAGCAGTAGACTAACCAAATTTTGCAGTAACTTTGGCCATTATACCAAACTATTTTGGCAAAATTTCACACACGCAGCTTCCATAGGTATAGAGTAATGCTCATATAAAATTAGAAGTTGTATGGCAGGTACTCGAAACCGTGGACCAAAATGGCTGGATTTAAATAGCGATTCCGGTTTTTGCATAAAAACGAATTTGTGAAAATTCCATAATCCTAGCTCCTTTACTTTTTGAGTTATCGTGATGACATACATAGCTAAATCGATTTATTTTTCGATTCTGATCCGATCCATACACTTGAGTCTATATCTACCCCTCCTTCTCTGCATCACAAACATAATGGCAAATTTATTATACCCTTTGACTATATAGTCATACGGGTATAAAAAATATTTATATATTTTAACTGATAATAGACTAAAAAATTTTTTAAACATAACTGTCATAAATTCAAAAAAAAAATATATAAATTTAACTTAAATGATAGAAAGACCTTAATACTTATATTGCGTCATAGTAGTAAATAATATTTTTTAAAAAAAAATCTCTGAAAAAACATAATTGTCATATTCCTTAAATTATATTCTTTATTTTAAACTTTATGAAAATATTTTATTATCACTTAAAATTTATTGTTTATAAAATAAAAATAGTTTAATTTATATTTAATTTTAGTTGGTGTTTTTGTTTTTTGTTTTTTTTTTTTTTTTTAAATACATATTTACTTTTACTGATAACCTTTAGAAATAAAAAAGAAATTAAATTTCATGGGAAAGTATACTAATTTACGTTCATTCTAAAATAGTTTAAATAAATATGTATAACAAAGTATGTAAAATTGTTTCTGAATTAATTAATTCCCTGCAATAATAAGGCAATTAATTTAAAAAATTAATTACCTAATTTATTTGAATTTTTTGAGTTTTAATCAATCTTTAGGATATTTTAAATATGCAAAAACTGATGAGTCCATGAAAAACTGATGGAACGGATATGTTTAATATTTAATGACATGTTATAGTAATTCTGTCAGTCAAAGTAATCGTGTGTAAATATTTTTTCAATTTGCTTAGCTTAATTTAAATGCACATACTTTGTATTTGTTGATTTTAGATATCTATTCGCAAAAAAATTCTAAGTAATCAGTATTCAATTTCGAAAATACTCATGAAAAAAATGATTACCTGTAATGTTGGTATATTCTCTATATCATCATTAGTACTTACTAAAACTATAATTATTTAATTCTCTATAATTATTAATTCTATAGACTGAAAACCTGTTTGTCTTTAGCCTGTACTGTTGAAATTTACTTTATATTATCATAAGTACTTACTAAAATAATCATTAAATTTCGAAAATACTAAAGGGAAAACTGATTGTCTTTAGCCTGTACTGATGATGCGTATTCTATACTACATAAGTACTCACTAAAATAATCAGTATTTAATTCTGAAAATACTTACGGAAAAACTGAGTATCTGTAGCCTGTACTGACAATGTGTACTGTATACTATCAGTATTCATCAACTTTTATTATAATAATCAATACTTAATTCCGAAAACACGTACAAAATACATACTTAAATAATCAGTTTTTAATTTTAAAAATACTGATGGGGAAAAATGATTATCTGTACTTACGGTTCGTACTCGTTACTATCATTAGTACCAACTTAAATAATCATTATTTAATTTCGAAAATACTAATGGGAAAACTGATTGTGTGTGTTACGCTTTATGATTCCTTAATTGTAATCGATTTTTTAGATTTGTTCAAAAAGTCGAAAGACAGAGTATATAGAATAAAATATTAGTATGTACTGTGTATATATGTAATATATTTGAAAATAAATTGAAAAGCAAAAAACAATAATTAATAAAATAATTGAATAATTAAATTAACCCCCACCTATTTAATATTCAACAGTGGTCAAATAAAATGCTTTAAATATTTTATACATTTATTGTCTTATTTTCTTTAAGGGTATTTAAAAAAATGTTTTTTTTTTTTAAATTAACAATTTACGATAAGAATTTCGATAAAAAAAGATATGTATATAAAAACTTATCAGTTCTGGTATTAATTGATATTGTACTCGTATATTAAAACAAAAAAAATAGAACCAAATACATTTCCGGTTAAAAATAAAATAAAAATTTAATATTTTTTAATAACAAAAAGTAATAACTATTGACAGTTTAAAACCCACTCAAGCAATTATTATCGTGATTTTACTTTTAAATCACATTAATATGCATTTTACGCATAGCTTCTATAATAGTAATCGTTTTTTTTTTTAAGTTTCCCAACAGCTTAATTATATTTAAGTTGAGTGGGTTATTAACTAATCAAATTATTCTAAGCTATTAAAGATAATTATAAAAAAAAAATAAAGAAAATAAGATAAAAAATTATATTATGACGTATAATTCAATATTAGATTCATAATAATTATTAGAAACTGCGAATAGGTTTTTTTCAAGAATGTTAAGTGGAAAAAGCATTTTTATACCCGTATGACTATATAATCAAAGGGTATAATAAATTTGCCATTACGTTTGTGACGCAGAGAAGGAGGGGGGTAGAAATAGACTCAAGTGTATGAATCGGATCAGAATCGAAAAATAAATCGATTTAGCTATGTATGTCCGTCCGTCCGTCCGTGATCACGGTAACGCAAAAAGTAAAGGAACTAGGATTATGAAATATTCGCGAATTCGTTTTTTAGCAAAAACCGGAATCGCTATTTAAATCCAGCCATTTTGGTCCACGGGTTCGAGTACCTGCCATACAACTCCTTTTTTTATATGAGCTTTACACTATACCTGATGAAGCTGGGTGTCTGAAATTTTGCAAAAAATAGTTTAGTGTAATGGCCAAAGTTACTGCAAAATTTCGTTGGTCTACTGCAGAGGGTTCGAGTAGCTGCCATACAACTCCTTCTTTTATATGAGGATTACACTACACCAAATGAAGATGGGTGTCTGAAATTTTGCCAAAAATAGTTTAGTGTAATGGCCAAAGTTACTGCAAAATTTGGTTGGTCTACTGCAAAGGGTTCAAGTAGCTGCCATACAATTCCTTCTTTTATATGAGCATTACCTACACCTAATAAAGCTGAATGTTTAAAATTTTGCCAAAAGTAATTAACCGGATGATATAATGTATATGTTACGGTCATGCGGATATCCCAGAGTTGACACAGTCTACTCTACTGCACTCTTCCTCGTTTTTTCTTTATTTCAATAGTAAATATAAATATACAATTCTAAATAGGGTTTCATTTAATTATGAAATTTAAAATAAATCAAAGAAATCTGTTAAATATTTTTAAAAACCTGAAAACATAAGAAGTTCATTAACAAATTTTTAAAATAAGTTGAACTGATATTTCATCATGTTTTTATTAAATTAGTAATCAGAGTGGAGTATGCATTAAAATGTATTCATTGTTTACAAAATTGTTTACAATATACGTATACCAAATATTTATTAATTAGACATTTGATACTTTTGAATTTTAAATAAATGTCCTAACTGATATAACACTACATTAAGTTCCTTATAACGGCACAGCATGAGGATACACAGTTTACAAAAAAAAAAATTTTCTCATAACATATGTAAGACATTAGTGGTCATTAACTTTCGAACTCAAAATCCTGTACATATTTTCTTCCGTAAGTAAATATTATTTTCTTTTTAAATTAAAATTCTTCAAAATCAATGTGCATTACACATATACATTTAATATAAATAATATTAAGTACAAATACACTTACGTGAAAGTTTTTAAAATATTTATCAGCATACAAAATTTTCAAGACAATCTTTTTTTAAAACTTTCCATTTCTAATGAATCTTTTTTTTTTTTTTTTTTAATTTTGAAAAAAACTTTTAATATGTATGTTTGTACGTAGTAAGTTCAATATGTACGTAGTACAGTATTAAGTATTACGTAGCATGAATGTAACAAAAGAAAATAAAATAAAATGAAAAAGTTCAAATTCTCAAGATTCTCTTATGCTTAAAAAATTAAAATTTAAAAAATCTAAAAAAAAAATAAAAATAAAAAATTCCTAATAGGAGATCATGTTTACTTAAAAAATACTTTGTTTACATTTAGATCAGTGACGGCTCGTAAGAATGGCATTTACGGAACACATGGTATGAATTATATTGAAATTTATTTATTTACTTATTTATTTATTAATTTCGTACAATTACAAATATTTGCACGCAATTTTGGGACGCTTTGCCAAATAGACATGTGGGCCAACTGATAAATATTTAATTATAAGTTATTTTTATTTAGTTTTATATTGTTATATCTTATTTATTGAGTTTACCCAGCTAGGGATAGAACCCGGGACCTTTCCATGATAGGCCACATATTGAAATGTAAATCCATTTCTTTTATTTTTTTTTAATAGAAAAACTACTTTTGCATTATTGTGAAATTAAAAAAAATCAATGTAATTTTTAGACGATATTATGAATCAAAAGGTTTTTAAAACTATTTAAAGCTGTTTTATTCAATTTAACCCTTAGAAACAGAGCAAACGTTCATGGAAAATTTCTAAATTTGGGAAGAAAATAATCTGGTAACTCTCTTGCCAACTTATTTCTTAAATTTTTAATTATACGAAAAAAAAATTACATTATCAATTTTCGGAATAATATTTTTGATATTTATTATTAAAGTATTAAAAATTTATTTTAATTTTTATTTAATATTTAAAAAAAATACAACTTAAAAGGTAAATAAATAAAAGCAATAAAAAAAACATACATCAATTTTTACTACATATTAAGTTATTCCGCAACAACTTTTTCGGACATGTCAACTACTTTTTGTTTGATTGAACAATATTCGGATACCACCATTTTTTTTTTCAAAAAAAAATCCGTTTCTTTGACTATGTAACTTCGCTGGTATGCGTTTTTAGGATCTTTCATTTATTCTTCTAGAAAAAGTCATTAAAATTTTAAAAAATACTAGTGTAGCACAGCCTTTATATCTTTAAGCATTGAATATTGAATATGTAATTCAAAATTTTAATTAAATTAAAATACTTTTTTAAATTTTTAATTATTTTAGAAAATTTCATTTAAATAGAATTCAAATATTTAATAGCAAATTAGAATAATCAAAACCTAAGTTTGAGGAGCAGTCAATCAACTTTTATTAATATAAACGCTTCGTACTTAAGCAAATCTTTACACACTTCATATATAATAACTTGTTAATGAATTATTGACAGAATGGAGCAAACTAACAATCCAATAAAAGTTAAAAAAAAAAAATACACACAAAGGAGATAGAAAGAGACAAAAAATAAGTATTAAAAAAATAAATAAAATTTTTTTAATGGCATATTATCATCATTATATAGACATTTTGATTATCGATCAATTAAGTCAGTGAGTGTTCGAGTAAATCGACTGGAAAATAAAAAAATCATAATGTTCGGTATTTTTTGTTTATTTTTTTTCCCCTCATTTTTGTTTTGTTGTTTTTTTTAATCGTTTTTTTTTTTTTGCTCTTCTTCTTGCCTTCTCAATCACTTCCTTAATTCTAAAAGGTATCAATTTGTTGTCGGAATATGAAAACAATATTGTAATCATAATCATTACAATACCAAATATATATTAATAATCGTTAAAAATAATAAAATGATAAATAACAGCTGTTATGCTCTAAAAAAAAAAGATAGTGTGGTAATAATTATATCATAAAATATAATATACCTATGTATGTTTAATATAGGTATGTATTATGTATAAGTGTAATAACGTATGTTCATAAATGGAAGTATAGAAGAAAAAATTTTTTATAATTTGCTTTAAAAAAACGCAACATAATGTACATACAATGAATTTATATTTAAAATCCCAGTAAGCATAAATTGATTATATCTGACATAAATGAACAATAGATTGCAGTTAAAATGAATTTATTACAAATTCATAAAATGCTAAGATTTTATTATTCTGCTATAAACAGTATAATTAAAGGGTACCTAAATTTTTTTTTTACTGTAAGCCTAAATTTATGCAATTTATTTTATTGAACTGGAAGTGGTTATAAAATTTTACACTCATTTTACTGAGGGGATGAACGCTCGACCTCCGGTAGATCTTAAGCTTTTTCCAAGAATAATTTCTAAAAAGGTAATTTTCATTAATTTTTAATTTTTTTTTTATCCAAGCCTAAATGTATGCAATTCATTTTATTGAACTTTATCAAGTTTTACACTCATGTTAGCGTTCGACCTCGGATAGATCTTAAGTTTTTTTCAAGAAAATTTACTAAAATGGTAATTTTCATTTCCATTCCCCCTTGGAATATAATAATAATATAATATAATTAAATAAATACAATAAATAGTATATGTATAATCTAATAATAGCATTCTAACCTATAAAAGTTTCAGTAACGGATGGTGGTAATATTAATAAAAAAAATAAATAAAATAAATAAATTTTAAGGACCGATTTTTTTAGTCAATATTAGTCTTCTATTTAGAAATTCGGTTTTGCATGCAGAGTAGCTTCAATATTTAAAGTACAATTATTTATATTTCAAAGTTTTGAGAATTAATTTTTTAATTTTGAAAGCTTACAAGCTCAAAACATAGTTGTCCTTCATTTTATTTTATTTAATAAATGAATTCCTTTGATTATTCTTTTGATTTTATTTATAAAAAAAAATTTAATCTTTTGCATACTGGGATGGAAATATTAGAAATCTTTTTTAATTTTATATACCAGTTAAAATTATTTATATATATATGCACATACATAAATATACGTAGGTTATAAGTGGTGACAACATATTTAACCTACTTATAATAATTGCTTTTTATGAGAATTTTCTATTTGTTTTTTTTTATAGTGAACGGTTGACTTAAAAAAAATGATTTAAAACCAAAATCGTTCGGTTAATAAAAAATCAAAATTTTATAAATAAAAATAAAATTTAAGAAAAAAATAAAATTCAAAACAAAACTACATATATATATTTCTATATAATAAATAATATATAAATTATTTAAAAACAAATCATGAAAAAAATAGTTGTCGATCAACGATCATGCACACGATCATTATTGTTGCCTATCTATCTGTCTCGTATATATTTTATATACGAAGTAAATGTACTTTTAACTTAAAATTTTATTTCAAGCGTAGAATTAAATAATGAATAAAAAATAAAATAAAGAAAACGTAAAATAAATATCATTAAAATATACCGGTTAGTAAACTTAAATGATTTTTAAATTAAATAAAATTAATGGAATAAAAAATTGTTTATTTTTTAGGAATACAGTAATTGTTAAACTTTATTTTCAATGTTAAGATATTTTTTAATTTAATTAAAAATTTTGAATTGTAGACAATATACATATACAACATCATTTATAAAATATTACAATAAAATTAAGATGAAACAGTTTAGAAAGGGACTGTGTATAACAACTGAGGTTATAAACAATTTAAGCAAAGGTAACACATCCTAGCAACACGTTCTAGAGGAAAAAATTCTATTTATTATTATATACTAAGACAAGTCAAAGTATAAATTACTATAAGGCTAGCAAAGCTATTGCAGAAAAGTAATAAACCTGCATGTTTATATCTTAGGTATATGTTGGAACAAAAGTAAAGATCCTGAATACATTAGAATTGATCCTAATAAATTCCACTTACAAGAATAAATACATAAAGATAGTACTAGGTTTTACAAGCATGTAAAAACATCTTAAATTGCGATTTGAATAGATATTCTGATATAATGTATTCATTTGGAATAGAAGTAGAGGTACTGAACATATTAGAATTGATCCTAATAAATTCCACATACAACAATTGATACATAAAGATAGTACTAGGTCTTATAAGCATGTAGAAGCATTTTAGACTTCCATTGCAATAGATGCAATTCTTATATAATGTAATTAATTTTGTATTTGGGTTATATGGTATTTCTGAATCTGTGAGTTATATTATTCAATTAAAATATTTGTTTATATTATTACATCAATTTGAATATTGATTTTTATTAATGCATAGAATTAATTCCAATGCGAAATGCAGCTGATTTGAATTCAAAACAAGACGAAATATATTTCAACTTCCTTATATTAGATAAGATGCCTTATATTATGTTATAATAAAATTTAAAAAAATCTATAAATATTATAAAAGTTCAGAAAAGCAATTTAAATAATATCTGCTGGTTTTAAAATTTGTAACAATTATCAATTAATTTAACATTTGGATCGTAAATTTGATGAGTTTGGTGAGTCTGATGAAACTCAAAGTCTAATGATAAAGATGAGACATAATTTTTCAATAAATTGTACATTTACTTTGTACAACATTTCAAAATTAATTACGATAGCAACCTATACGAGTACTTCTATTCGAAATTGAAAATATTCAAAACTAAATTCCATTCATTTCGTTAGTAACACTTTAACAATCACTGGATCATAAAAAAAATTTAAAATGATTTGCATATTTAAATTTGACTTAAGTTGGATAAAAAAAAAAAAAATACATAAATTTTTTTTTTTTTGTTTTTTGAAAGTTGATTTTAATATTAGAAGAATTTTTTTATTAATTTTTTTATGTTTTTTTTTACTAAGGAATTTTTCCGCCTCTTTTCTATCTCTTTTTTTCATTTGATCTTTAAATGATCTCAATTCCCTCCTATCACTGTGTTTTCAGACGTTTAGACTAAGTTAAATAAAAAAAAAAAAAAAAAAATAAAAAAAAAAAAAAAAACAACAACAGCTATACTCTAATCCAAAATTACACTAACCTTACTTTAACGCCATCTGTTCTAAATTGAATTTTTTTTTTATTATTTAATATGGAGATTTAAAAAAAAAAAAAATTTTTAAATAAAAAGAAAAATAAAAAAAAACAAAAGATGAAATAAAAAACAACAACAACAACAAATACAAATTCACTTTAAATCGACCTCTTGATAAAAAAAAAAACATTCAGTAGTTAATAATTAATTAATATTTATTTATATAATTTTTATTTTTTAATTAAATAAAGTAAATATGTGTATATATATTTATATATTTGTATGTATTCAAAATCGATTACCTATTTTAATAAAATTAATTTTTAAATTTTTAAATTATTAAATTTGGGTTTTTCTTCTTTTTATTTTTTTTTTTTAATAAAGCAATTTAATAATTATTAATATTGAGATAATTAAATAATTAAAAATAAAAATTAAATTTTGTATTTTTATTATCAATTTCAATTTAAATATTAAAAAATATTAATCAATTTTTTTTTTTTTTTTTTTTTTTTCTAAATATTTTAATAATTATTATTTCAATATTTACACATATTTATAGTATCAGTTTAATTTACACAATTAATCCAAAATAATTTTGATACTAAAAAATATAATACTAAACACTTTTAATCAAATATTTATATATAAATAATATTTAAACATTATATTAATTTTTTTTTTTTTATATTTTTTTGGAATGTATAAAAAAAAAAATAAACACCATTTTATTAAATATGTATATTAATAATTATTGTGTATATATTATATATATATATAAAGTGAAATCTCGATATTTAAAACTATTTTGAATTTGAATTTAAAAACAAAAAAATCGAAATAATATCAAATCGATATGATAGGTATAAAATCGATATAATTATAATTTAAAGTATAAAATATTAAATAAAAAGTAATTAAGTTTTAAAATAAAATATTAAGATAGATTTAAAGATATTAACTTTCAAACTAATGCACGACTATCTTTAAAATGTTTAAATATTTGAATTTTGACAGAATTGATAAAATCTGTCATTAAGTCAATAAAAATTTTCAGTTTCTTTTTTTTTTGAAAAATCATTTCATAATTAAAGATCTTAAAGTTTTAATTAAAAAACTTCAATTAAATTTGATTAATTAAAAAAGCAACTTAAATAAATTAAAAATTTTTGAATCTTACGTTTCATTTTCTTTGGAATAGGAAAATTGATATACGATAAAATTTTACATAGTTTTGACATTTAAGGGGTTGACTTCAATTAAATTTGATTAAACAAAAAAGCAACTTAAATAAATTATTTATAAATAAATTAAAAATTTTTTGAATCTTACGTTTCATTTTCTTTGGAATAGGAAAACAGTTATACGATTGAATATTACATAGTTTTGACATTTAAGGGATTGAAAAAAATAAATTTTGTGTACATGATCTGATGGAAGCCAATTAAAATTACCACAAGTGACAAGTTTCATGAATTGAAATTAATTTAAATATTTTTGTTTAAAATGTATATATAGTATATATTAGATCAAGAATCATAATATTATGTAGTCTTATTTTAGGAATATTAGAACTTAGATTAATCGATATCTCAAGATAAATAATTGAAATATTAATCGAAATCTAAAATAAATTGTTTTAAATATATGTCCATCCATTCATTTTATGAATCTCTTTCACTCTAATTAATGTAAAATTTGAAATAAAATTTTTATTTTTAATTAAGCACCAAAATAGTTTTAAATATCGTAAAATTATATTTATATACATATATATATTATATACACAATTTATATTAAGGTTTTATTTTTAGATGTATCACTGTATATCTATATTATACGTATTTTATTCGATATTTTTATGTATTATTATAATTTTTTTTTAATATTAAATAGGGAAATTATTTTTTAAATAAACATTTATGTTATTATTTAATTGTGATTATATATATATACTTATATATATATGTAATATATATGTGTATGAAACTTTTTTTTTATTCTCAAGTTCGTATTCACATTATTTTTTTTTTTAATATTAATATTGTACTTTAGATATTTATTTTATTTTATTAATATATTAATATATGTATAATATTTTCTAATTCAGTAAATTCACTAATCGCGTGTATTAAATATATATATATATATATATGGTATCAAAAATTAGATTAATTTTTGGTTTAATTTTTACTTTTTTTTTATATAATTAAAAGAATTTCTATAGTAAAATCAAAAAAAAATTAAATTAAATTCGCACAAAAAAAATACAAACTGAATACTGAATTTTTTTTTTATTTTGCTTTTAATTTCGCTCGAAATTTACTTGTCACTTGTCAGCCGCACTTGTCAGAATTTTTTTTTATTATTTATTTTCCTTTTTTTTTGTATTTTTATTTTATTGCATTCATTTTTTTTTAACTTTTTAATTTATTTTTATTTTTTTTTGATATAATTAATTATTTTCTTATAATTTAATTGAATTTTTTTTTCATTTTATGTTTTATTGAGTGATTTTTCAATTAAATTTTATTTTTATTTCAATTTTTTTTTTATATTTTTTAGTATTTTTTCTGAATTTAATTAGTTCAATTTTTTATTTTCCATTCGTTTTAAAGTCAAAAAAAAAAAAAAAAATCATTTAAAAAAATTTAAAAAAATAAAGAATTTTATCTGTTAAAATGTGTGTACATAACATAAATTAACCCGCCGTTTGCCGTTTTTAATACGTCGTTCTCTCGGCGTTTTTTGTATATATACATATATATATAATATATACCTATTTTGAACGTTTTATTTACACAGAAGAAAAAATTGTGAAAGAATATGTATAATTATGAAAAATAAAATATTAAAATTAAAAATATACAATAAATAAAAAAAAACATTAACTGTTGCTTTATAACTGTGTTCTGTGTTCAGAGATTCACAGAAAATTAAAAGTAAAAAATCTTGTTTAGTGAATTGAATGCCGAAAGTAGAAAAAAGAAAAACAAAAACGAAAAAAAACAAAAATAAAAATATAAATATCTACTTTTTTTTTTTTTTTTGCTGCGACATAATACTTTTTGCTGTAAATATTTAGTTAATATCAGGCATTTAAAACATATTGTTTGTGTACCACAGTACATAACAAAAGTAAAAAAAACACTTGTTGATTTTTTTTTTTTTTTTTGGAATTTCTTTTATATGAATTACATGAATTAGAGAAAGAGTTTTGAAGGAATTGAAATTAAGGAAGGGGTAGTAAATAATTACAGTAAAGTAGATGTCGTTAGTGATGATTGGTAATTTTTAATGAAGTATTTTGACGTTTTTAAGTTATTTACTGTTTTTTTTGTTTTTTTGACATCTCTGCGTGGTAACTGTTCACTGTTATAAGCTAAACAGCCTGACTATATATGTGCATGTCGTAATATAATCATATTATTAGAACTGATCAGATGGATTCTAAATACAATTTAAACATGAGATAATATTACACTTTATAACATATAGAAATGTCTTAGATTTTCAATAGATACAATTCTATTTTGTTTATATTGTAATAATTTTGTATTAGAATTATATGGTATTCCATATCTGTGAGTTATATTATTCAATTAAATTATTTTTTTATATTGTTAAATTTATGTATTTTTTTTTGAAGATATAAAATTATTAATTATTGATTAAGTTATTGATTTGAACCCAATGGCGAATGGTAGCTGAGTCGATTTTGAAAACCTGATAAAAGTTTTTCACTTTGACTGAAACCGGACATTTCGCATGAAAGTTCGGCACTTTAACCACTGTGCGACCAAGCCGTTTATAATAATTAAGCTAAGTCATAAAATAAGTTATGAACATACATTTCAGTCAAACGCTGAATAATATTTTATTTATATTTATAATTTTTCTCGTATTGTTGTACATTTGCAAAAATTTAATACTAAATAATAATTCCTTCTTTTACGTGTTACCCTAATCCAACTTGCCTATATAGTTAAGACAAGATATTTTGAGCTGTGAGAATTTGGTTTATTTTACAAATATACCTTAACAAAGTCTTTAAGTTTTAAAATTTTCTTTTTATTTTAATAACTCACAGATGAAGTTCACAAAAATTTCATTTAAGTATTAGAGCAAACCGAAAATTAAAACAGGAGTAAAATTCTAAACCTATACAAATGTCTACTGATGACTCTATAGTAGTTTTGGAAAAACGAAACACTCCTCACATATTTCTAATTTTCATAAATTACACAAAATTGTTTGGACACAGTGCTTTTCATAAGTTTTCAATTGCTTCTAAGTTTCTTGTAGTATTACAATACATGATCTAATTCAAAATTTTAAATTTAACATACTGCTAAGCAAAATTGTGACTTATAAATTGCCTATATTAGGAGGATTACATAAAATTTTTAAACATATATAATAATATTGATATATTTATAAACGGCACACATCATTTATTTAAAATTGGAATACATATTAATAAATTTATCAATTAACACGTTTTCAATTATATAAATATTAATTGTTTTATGTTTAATTAAAAGCAATTAACTTCATTTTGCTTTTTTTGTAAAAATATATAAAATTTGTATTATGTATACAAATTAATTAAATATTTTATAAAAAAAATAAAAGAAGTGTAAAATTTTTTTTTAATTAATTAATTAAACGTTATTATACATTATAGCTTTTTAAATTAAATATTATGATACAGTAGTCAAGTGGTGTCAGTTCGGTGGTAATTTCTTTCTGGGTTTTTATATTTTAATAATGAAGTTTTTCTTAAAGGTTTTGTGAACTTTGAATTATAATTGACTAGCCTTCCATTTCTAATATTTTATTTTAAGGTCTAATCGTGAGCCGGGCTGGAAAAATAAATACCAAATGTGAACACTCTTAAAACTCTTCTCCCACCTCATGCAACTGATTTGCTCACAGAACTTCTGGCATATTTGACACAATAATATGATTTTTCTTGTGAAGTTATAATTTTGTTTTTGTGAATTTTCCCGTTAACTTTTACAGTTAATGTTTGCAGCTACTGTTAATCATTAATATTTTTAACATATACACACACATAAAACAAATACCTATACAATACTGTACAACACTATTTAGAATTGGAAAAATTTGTTTGTTTTAGGTAGTAAAAAAATAAAAATAAAAAAAAAACAAATAAATGAACTTATATCTTAAGCCATATAAAATACAGGGTGTTTCTTCCCAGACTAATAAAGATAAAAACAAAACAAAAATCTATAAAATAAATGCCGTTATAATATTTCTATATAAAAAAAAAAAAAACAAATATTAGGAATTTATAATATTTATTTGATAAAAAAAAAGGGTTATCATTGTACAGCCTATTAGAAAAAAAAAAAATAACGGTAAAATATAATTTTTTTTTTGAAAATATATGAAAATTTATTTTTCCAATTTGATTTATTGTTATTAAAACTCTTTTTTTTTTTTATTATTATATGTATGTATTGTATTTGGATTATATCTTTAGATATTTTAGATTAGGATATAAATGAATTTTTTTAAATGTTCTAAATTTTTTTTATTGCAAAAAAGAATTATCAATATTTTTAATTTTATTAAATTTATTTGATAATTTTTTCTTATATATATTGTTTCAGTAATTTTAATAATTATTTTGAATTTGTATTGTGAAATTTTGGTTGTTTATTAAATAAATCTAATATAATATTGTATAGAATTTTATTTAAGTACTTAATTTTATTTAATATACGAATAAAATTTTTATTTATTTTGATAAATATTAAATTATTAAGATGAAAACGCAATAACATACCAATTGATATTAATACTTATTTAATTTGTATGGAAATTTTATTTTTGCAATATTATTATTTGTATTTATATATATAAATATATATATATATATATATATATATACTGTTTAGAATTTGTTATTGTGTGTCACACATAATTCAAATAATTTAAACCTAAACTAATTTATTTAGTCATACTGATTATATTAATAAAAATAATTTTTATTTTTAATGATTTTTACGAATTTTCTATTCAAAACACATACATAAATATACAGTTTTTCTTTAGAATATTTTCCAAAATCTGTAAAAAATTTTATATTTTAATTATATAAATTTCAAAGTCTTGAATTTAATTCAAAAAAATATATACGTTTTTATTATTAAAGAGCTTGTTTGAAATAAAAGTTCTGATAATTGAAAAAATATAAGTACTTGTAAAAATACTGGTACTGGTACTCACAATTAAATTTAAATTACTTTTTTATATGAATGAGATGAAGAATTACTGTTTACTTAACACAGACTTTAAATGAAATTAATTGTAAAAGACGTCTCAATGTTTTATAAGACTTTTTAAGATAATTACAAGAATCAAAAAAGGAGATTGAAAAATTAATTAAGTACATAAGTTGTTATTTTCAAGTACCGGTATCAGATATTTGCCAGTATGGATGCTAATAAAACATATTCAATAAAATTCAAATACTGTTGAACTGGTACTGTAAAAAAAAATATAAGAAACAGAAAAAATATATAATCCAAAGTGTAAATACTAAATTAGCTCTGAATAATTTCTTTCAATTACTGTACTCAATTACTATGTAATACTACAGGTAAATACTGGTTAGTACTGGTGAATACAGATTGATTCTTGTAAGTACTTTTTGATACTGATAAGTACTGGTTGATACTGGTAATTACTTTCGAAACTGGAAATTAGAATACCAATAATAGTGGGAACCAGTATCAGTACTTTTACAATTACTCAATATTTTTTCGAGTACTCTTATTTGAACTCTTATTTGAAGCAAGTTTGTTAACAAGAACTCTTATTTGAAGCAAGTTTGTTAACAATAAAAACGTATATATTTTTAAATTTAATTTTTTATTTTGTAATTGAGAAATTTTAAAAGTAAATTCTTGTATTAAAAGTAGCATAGAATTTTTAATGAAATTATGTTGATAAAGTAATTGCAATTTCAAAGTTTACAATTTTGTGTCTTAAATTTGATGCACAGCATATGTATAAAGTAAATTTATTTACTTTAAGTATCTTATATGGATTATGCTGGTTGTCAACTAATAGGACTTTAAATAACTTTTAAAATTTTAATAATACGATTTGATGAACTCTCAAATTTTTACTAACTTCTTTAAAAGATTTCAAGGAATTCTAAGATTACTAAAAATTATGAATAATCTTGAAAGAATTGAAAATTTTGATTTATTTTTAAATAATTTAAACAAAAGTTCGAGTGTCCAGTACTTCCTTATAATCCCCCCAACTAAAATATAAAAAATGTTCTTTAAATTGCAATTAATATTAATTAAAATAAATTTAAATATGACCATAAAGTAACATATATATAGAGTATTCACGTAGAACAAAATTCGTTAGTCATTTCTTTTTAAAAATCCCGTCCCATTTTACTCAATATCCAGTCCCATTTTTACTCAACACTCAAAATTAATTTTAAAACTCAAATATTTTTACATAAAAATTGAGAAGAATTTTTTTTAAGCTCTAGAAAAAAAAAAATTCTTCATAATTTGAGTATTATCATATGATATTATATGAAGAGTATATGTATATGTATGTACATATTCACATATTTACATTTTTATGCATATTTTTATGAATGTTAAGAAAAATGTATGTGTGTACATATTTTTTTGTAAATGTAACTTTTTTTATGTGATATTTTTCTCTATTTTTTTTTTGATGTATTTTTTATGTATTCTTATTTTGATATTAAGAATTATAATAAATTTAATAAAGGCGCGCATTTTTAAAAGTGTCAAGTGTTTATTTTGTTACAAGTGTTTATTTTGTTATGAAGATATTATTAAGTATTAAAATTTGAATTAAAAAAATTGAGGAACAAAATTTACATGTAAGTATTAATTTATAAATTTTCTATTAGAATAAGTATTATATTTTAGACAAAAGCAATTAAAAAAGAAAAATAACATTCGCTACATGACAAGTTATCACTATTAAAGTAATTACATATTTTTGCGAAATTTTTTTTTTTACAAAATTTGAATTTCCAGTTAAAAATTTTTTTTCATATCCCCCAAAATTTCGTGTAATTACGAGGTATAACTTGTCACATCATAGCTTATTGCTTTTACTATAGCTTTTCTCTAAATTTCATTGCATTTTTCTTATAACTTATCATGCAAGATGTTACATTAGAAATAGTAATCATAATAATATGTATGTACCTACATACATGTAAAAAAAAATTTGGATTATGAATTTTAAAAGTAAACTTAATTGCTACATTTATTTAGGAATAAAAAATACTTTACTCATGAAACACCTTGCATTTTTATATGTTCTAATTTTCTTCATCTGAAACAATGCGGTATATTTTTATAAAGCCATGTAAAAATTTTGTCTATTAATCTTCTGAAAAATATTATAATACTTTATGTCTTTTATGTAATAATCTTATGATTATTATGTATTTGATGTATTATTATAAAATAATAAACTTTTTTTTATAAATATACTTAAATTTGGTTAAATTCTGAACATCAAATTAGCGTTTCGGCCTGATAGATATATTCCGCATTGTCAGAAATATCTATTTTCTCTGCTTATTCCTTTTGTCATTCCTTCATTTTCTTTATGCATGTTTTAAATGAAGAATGTTTAAGGACGTAAAAGCAGATTACCGTAAGAATGGTACCCCTTGCATAGTGTGCAATAGAAGTAGACGTAATTTTGACGGTAGGCTGTATGAATTTCCAAAAGAGAAAAATTTATTCGAAATGTGGGTATCGGCATGTAGTGTAAGTATAGAAAATTTAAAAACAAAAAAATTATTTATTTGCGAAGACCATTTCGAGAAAAAATTTTTAGGGAGAAAACTAAAAAAGGGAGCTTTTCCAAGTTTGTGTTTGCCACATAATAATATTGAAATCAATCCTATAACTCCACTATCTAATTTAAACTTTCAGTCAAAAGAGTTTTCAAATTTTAATAAAGAAAATATTTTTTCTAAAACATTTAATAATAACTCAAATATTAAAGTTTATAGTCAAAAAAATTTAGAAAATTTAAAAGTACCCTTAGAAAACATTCGAACGGTGTCTCCAAATGAATTGTCGATTAATTTTTGTAGGCATTGTTTGAAATTCCAAAAAAAAGAAAATTTTTATTTTAAAAAATTTTCCACATGTCATAAAACATTAGGTCATATAAAAAAAAAAAATGTTTATTTAAAAAAAAAAATTATGTATTTAAAAATTCAGAATAGGAAATTACAATTAAAAATAAAAAAGGAAAAGCAGGATTCTTTATCTAATACAATTGATAGGCAGTCTCATTTAGCAAACGATGCCAAAACTTTTTTAAAAATGAATTTCAAAAATGGAAAGATATGGTCAAAAGATGAAAAAAAGGTAGCTTTAAATATACATTTTAGTTCTCCAAAAGGTTATTTATTTTTAAAGAATGCGATAAAGTTAAATTTACCCCATTTTAGTTCCCTTAATAGGTGGATCCCTATTAAATATTTAAATGTAGGTCTTAATGAAAAGAATATTAATGAATTAGGGATTATATTTTCAAATAAAAATTCTCTTGAAAAGGAAGCAGTATTAGTTTTCGATGAAATTAGTATTAGAAGGGATCTTAACTATAATAGTGCATTGGATCAAATTAGTGGTTTTTCGGATTATAGCTTTAAAAGAACGAAAAGCGTTGCAAAATACGTTTGTGTTTTTCTCCTAAGGGGATTAGTACATAATTGGAAGTATGTTCTTAGTTTTTATGCCACAGAGAAGGGCATTAGTGGCGAAGATCTTAAAAACATTTTATATATTAATTTAGGTGCAGCTTTTAATTTAGGTATTAATGTTAGGGCCGTCATATGTGATCAGGGTGCTAATAATAGGAAGTGTTTTAATATGTTAGGCGTTTCAAAAACAAAACCCTTTTTTTATTTTAACTTCAATCAAGTAGAAAAAAAAATTTTTGCTCTTTACGATCCAGTGCATTTAATAAAATCGCTTCGCAACACCCTTCTTAAATATGACCTTAATACAGATGATGGTGAGGTTTCTTTTAAAATTATTCGTTGCCTCTATTTCCATGAACAAAATAATAATAGAAAAATGTGTCCCAAACTTTCAAAAAAACATATCTTTCCTAATTCATTTGAAAAAATGAATGTGCGATTGGCTACTCAAATTTTCAGTAATTCTGTTGCTGCTGCAATTAAAACTCTAGTTTCAACAAAAAAATTTACTGATAGGATTTCTTGTGCTGTATCAACAGCAAAATTTGTTTCAAAAATTAATAACTTATTTGATTGTCTCAATAGTAGGAAATTATATGAAAAAAATCCATTTCGTGCAGCATTGCAGCAAGATAATCATATATCCAAATATCTTTTAGAAATGAAAAAATATTTTCAATTAATAAGGCCAATCACATCTAAAAAAGTTTATTGTATCGACGGTATGCTACAAACTTTAACAGGCATTACGGAACTAAGTTCCGAAATATTTTCAACTTATAATAAACACGAATGTTATTATTTACTGTTAGCTCATTTAAATCAGGATGTTTTAGAAAATTTATTTTCTTTGATTCGGTATAGAAATGGATGTAACAATAATCCTTCCGTCCATGAATTTAGTAATATTTTAGCAAAATTAATGTCGGTTAAGTTAATTAATTATAAATTTGAAAGCTCTAACTGTGAAGAAGATGACGCTGAATTTTTAAATATAGACGATTTAAAGGATTATCAATTAGAACAAGATGATTCGGATTCAAATGATCAAATTGATGACGATTTAACTAATTTAGTTAATAATTATTTAGAGGGATTTCAATCTAAAATTTTAGAGGATAATCAAACTGAAGAGATAAATATTGTTTCAAATAACGCCGAAAGATACATTTGTGGCTACGTTATCTTTAAATTGATAAAAAAAATTTCTTGTGATCAATGTACTTCTTCATTTTTAAAAAATTCTAATGATATATTATTGCTTGATTCGGAGCAATTTATTTATCAAAAAAATTATAAAAATGAATCAGAAATCCTGAACTTGAAAGCTCCAACCGAAAAAATTTTCGAAATTACACAATTTCATATGAGCATATTTGATCACTATTTTTATGAAAATTATCATGAAAAAAATTTAAGGAAAAATATATTTTTATGTTGTTTAGAAGCCACAAAAAAATCTGATAAATATCCTACATGGTTTAGGGAAAATGATGAATGCTACACGCATAAAATAAAGTTTTTAGAGTTACTAATTAATCTTTTGCTAAAAAAGCAAGCAAAATGGTTAAGGGAAAAGCTTTTAAAAAATGACGAAAAAAAAGCTGAGAGTAATCAAAGTAAAATTAAAATATTAAATGCATAACTTATTTTTAATATATTTCATAATATCCGTCTGTCTGTCTATTTGTCTGTTTATTTCCGTCCGTCTGTCTGCATATGTTTGTACGTCTGTCTGTCTATTTGTCTGTTTATTTCCGTCCGTCTGTCTGCATATGTTTGTACGTCTGTCTGTCTATTTGTCTGTTGTTTAAAAATTTTTTCTCATTATAGATTTAGCAAATAAATTTTTGTATGTAATTTGTAATACTTATTTATTAAAATAATTTTTATTTTTTGAATAATTTACTTGATACCTATATTATTTTCTTTTCATGAACGAGAAAATTGGATGAACACGATTGAAGTACCTAATCATAATATAATTTTGTAAATATTGAATGTAAATAACTAAATTTAAGTTAATGAATATTTTTGTTTGTTTTCGATAATTTTTTTTAGTCAATGAATTGTTTTGTTTTGTTTATACCTATGTATATATTTTATATTATATTTTTTTTTTGCTATAAGGGTTTTTTATGCCGAATGGAATATAAAATATTATATATTTTTCAATAATGTAATGCAATACTTATTCCATTTGGCTTTTTCCTTTATTAACTAACTTAAGAATTAATAATAAAACAGAATTATTTAAAAAAATATTGAAATTTTATTAAATTTTATATTTTTACCTTCATGTCCATTTAAATTTTAAAAAAAAAAATTTGAGTCAATCAAAATAACGAACTAAATTCTTCTTAAACGTAAAATTCTTATATATACTTATTAAAATGATAAGATTATTTATGATTTTACAAGCCATACAACTTTTAATAATAAGCTTGTCTGTCGCACATTCATTCAACATTAATATCAAAAGTTACAAATAATAAATATGAAAATAAATTTTTCTATTTTGATTTACAAGAAGAACGAAAAATACACTTAGCTGTTTTAATTTCATATTTCACACATGCATCAATAAAAGATGTAAAATCTCTATTTAGTTTTTTTAATTTCAAATCAAAGTAACGAAAAAAAAGTAAAAAGACCTTAAATATTTTATATGTGTTAATATACCTATACACTATGCATGCAGTATAGATTTAGCTTTTCATACTTTTATATGGAATAAGAAGAATAATGTATAAAAATAAATATGTATGTATGTATGTATATACCCTTCATATAGTTTTTTAAAGGTATATTAATAAATACTCAAAACAAGAAATTGAGAAGAATTTTTTTTTATTTATGAGTTTAAAAACAAATTATTCTCAATTTTTAAGTAAAAATAGTTGTTATGAGAATAATTTTTGAGTACTGAGTAAAAACGAAAAATATTTTTTAAAAAAATTGGTAAAAAAATTTTACTCTACGTGAATACTCTATATTATATGTTACTTTATGATATGACTTAATTTTTTTTTCATAAATAAACCAAAAAATAAAAAAACTAATGTATGGGCATTGATTTTATATTTTGATTTTCAATGAATACCGCGATTAAAAAAGTTGAAGAACATTGGGGAAAATAATAAAATTTTATTGATAATATTACGTACACCTATTTTTTATTATTTTTACCTTTCATTTCACCTTATCTGTTTTTTAATCACACCATTAATCAATGGATTTATTATAAATTTCAGCAGAAGACGGAAGGTAAAAGAAAGGGGGATTACCTCTAATATATTACACAGATAAAACATATAAATATAATATAATTTACTTTTTATATACATACTCATTTGAGGTTTTGTACTCGTATATACGAGTATTATACGAGTTAAATAACCTTCATTTCATTAATTATTTTGATAACATTTTTTTCAATATTTTGTAAAAGTTGGAAAGAAATGATAATTTTTTTTTTTAATTTAATAGTAAATATAATGTAAAATTAATATTAAAAAAAAAAAATTATTACAATAATGTTGTTTTATTATTATTACAAAAAAAAAAAAAAAACTACAATTATTTTACAGGTAATTTAAATTTTTTTTTTTTAATACTAACGCGGCATTTTATAAAAGTTAAAATTTAGAACAAATTTCAACATTTCTTATCTTTTTTTACGTGTGTATTTAATTTTTTTTATCAAAATCATCTTTTTATCATATTAACATATATATAACAATATCACACACATATACACATGTATACAGTAAAATATAGTGTGAGATAAAAATATAAATCAGGTTTAATATTTTTATTTATTTATTTATTTAATTATAAATACAATTTTTTATTAATGATAATGCGATGTTTTGAAACCATCGGTTGCCATGGTTACCATTACAGGTTAGGAGTAAACTATTATTTGATTATACAAATACTATTTATTATATTCATTTAATTATTTTACACTATTATTATATTTAATTGTAAGGGAGTAACAGTTTCATTAATAAGAGAAATATATCATTTCAAATTTGATAAATACTAGTTAACTGGCGCAAACTATATTAATAAGCGCTAATAAGCTAATTAAATTTTTTTTTTTTTATTTCGTTATATACTTGTATATATTAATGTATTTTTTATCAAAGATTTTATAATTATGGATAATTATAGAATCCTATGGCGAATGTTAGATGAGTGAAGTCGAAAACTAGATAAGGGTTTTTTTGAGATTCGAATCCAAGCCTTTCAAATGAAAAGTCAAAACTCCTAGTAATTGTGGCACACCCAACCGTTGTCTAATTTCGACATATCTAATATCTTTAGAGTATTCCATTAGAAATTTGAAAAAAAACTGGACTTAAAGGCTACTTTTTACAGAGGAATTCCAATATTATAAATATAAATTGACTAATTAAAATTTGATTGGTAATTTTAATTGAGACCTCTTCCTTTTTTTGTACCTATCACAATTTCTTACAAATTTTTATCCTATACTGTTTGTAAAATTTATTACATATATACAATTTATATATATGTATATATATATTTCTATTTATTATTTTATTTTTTTTTTAATATTTATGTGCTGTTTGTTACCAAAAAAATTATTACTTTTTAGGCAAATGTTTTTTTCTGATTTATTTATTATTTTGTTAGTAAATATGTATTTATATATATATCGTTTATTATTGCAGACGCATGTGTGCAATTTAAATAACTTGTCAAATAAATTAACTATTAATAATAATACATACATAGGTATATTCCAATAAACTTACTATTATTACCCATTATTATTATTATATTAAAAGTAATTTCGTCACTATTATAGGTATACAAAGTATATTTTCAAGTCAAGTGATTTAAGTCTCACAATATCTGAATACATATATATATATATTTATATATATATACATATATATACACCAAATCTGTGATAAGAATTTAATAAAAACTTAAAAAAAAAATAATAATAATAATATGTTTAACTTTTGTATACAAAGATTATTATCAATGGGAGATAATAATCCAATAGATAAATTTACTGACGTCAAAACAATA
>CAUJBZ010000077.1:0-34752 GCA_963082915.1 Dolichopus griseipennis | reverse complement strand
AATAATTAAAATAAGGGATTTATTATTTAATAAAGATTACCGCATTAATGGAAAATTTAATTAATTAATAAATAATTAATGAATATCTGCAATAATAATTTTACTTAATTATCAAAATCTTATTAACGAGTCACTTATTAATTTTATATTTTAATGAAATAATTAAACTACTATTTTAATATAAAATTATTATAATTAATTATATAAATTATATTAATTTAAACTTTATTAAAAGTTCATTTAAAATTTTTAAAAAAAAATTCTTGTAAATAAATTCAATTAAAAAATAAAACTGGGTTGAAAAATTAATTCCAAACACCTTAATTATAATTAAATAAAACTTTTACGGAAAAACTCCAATTAATTTTCACTTAACTCCTTACTCTAATTTTTAATTTTTTATTTTGCTTATTTTGTATTTTCTTTTTTCCAAAAAAAAAAAATATTTTTGAAAATGAAAATGAAAAAAAAAATTTAAAAATTCAAAAATAACTACAAATTAAGTTAAAAAACCAAAAAACTACGAAACAATGAAACAAAATACAAAAAAAAAAAAACCAAAAATACAAAATTAATTTAAACTTTCACCTAAATTTAAATAACCTAATATTATTCATATTTATATATAGATTGTATAAATTTGTATGTATATACTTAGAAATATTTATGTAGGAACCATGTCTGTAATAATCATGTGTAAAAAATATTCCATAAAGAAATCTATGTGTAAGCATATTTATATATATACGAACTTATTTGGTTTTAATGAAATTTAAGTTTTACTTCTGTAGTTGGTTTAAAAAAAACTTTTTTAATTCTCTTTAACATGAACAGTTCAGTTCCATTAAAAATGACATGGAGTTACTCGAGGCTTATATTGGATAGTTGCTCTTAAAAGGATTTTGTAAAATTGCATGTTGATGTTTATTTTTAATTTTCGAAGTAAGTTTATTAAGGAATTAACTAGAAAAAATTAATAGCGCCCTTAAAAACCACATCTTCTGATGAATCTCATTAAACTTATAGCTTCTGACTAATACATTCCTGAACGCAGCGCAACGGAAATAGAGTGGCTGACAAACCTTTAACACATACCTACTAATGCGTGATAGACTTAAGATGGCTGCCGACGAGCAATGGGAAATCTAGCTGCAGCGCGACCTTTTGAGAATTAGTATAGAGATTTTGAAAGTTGGATCTAAAATTAAAGAACTCCGTTTATCCAGAATATTTACATACATGCAATTTAAATATAGGAATGCTATATTTGCAGTTAAAAATCCTGAAGGATCGAAATATGCCAAAAGTTGTTTGTGACACGAGCAACAAATTTGGCTTGTTTGGAGTCACATAAGCTAATTTTATTTATGAGTAAAACTCAGAACGGCTTAGAAATAAACCTTAGAATTAAAATGTATACTTCTTATTGTTAGAGTCCTTATTTTTCTTTTGTAAGTCCCATATCCAGTACATGTTAGCTATCCTTTTATTTTGGCTTTTTGGATATTTTTAACTGGAATTTAAAATTAGGACTTATATTCTAAGAATTCTAGATCTTTTTGATTATCAATTTAGCTTTGTAAACGAAAGTTAAATAAGTAATGTTATAATTTGGAGTCTTCAATATATAGGAACTTTTATCATTATAAAGTAGACCACGATACTTCACTACACAGTAATAAATTCAAACTAAATTGTCTTAAGATACTTAAGACTATAATAAATGTTGGTTTTGATCCAAACTAGTTAGCCACAGTTTATCAGTTGTAATCTTAAAATTTTCTAGAAACCTTTAGAAAAGCATAAAATTAATATACAAGCATTTACCGTTACTATCTTTAAGGTACATAAAAGTATTCTTATTCTAACATTTTATCTACATTTGAATACTTTAAGTTCGAAAAAATCGAATGCTACTAAAACTAAAACGGGTTTGCAAAAACGACACTTTATTTAAAAATTAAAAAAAAAATAACAGAAAATAAGAAAAAATAACAAGAAGGAAAACCAAATATATATATTTGAAATAAATTGTATCTACCCCATGTTTTCATTTTCATTTTATAGTGTTCGTTTTTTTCCATTGATTTTGTATGGTGCGTTTTTTTTTTGCTGTGTCTGCGGGAGTCATATTTAAATTTAAAGGCGCTGCTCAATTCTCAAAATAATATATAGGGTTTTGAGGTCAAAAGGGAATTGGGTTCTTATTTAAATTTTAAATAATAACAGACTCATATGTAATGTAAATGTTGTTGGTTTTTTTTTATGCAAACAATATACGATTCAATACTTTAATGTATAACATAACAAGTAATATAAGTTTATTCAATTGTGTTTTATACAATAAAAAAATTTTGTTAAATTTATTTTTAAATTTTGGATTTTAGAAGAAGCATAGTGTCTTGGAAATGACAAAATAACAGAAATTCGAAATTAAAGTTATTAAGATTTAAAGTTTGAAAAAGTTGAATTTATGTGATATATTAATTTGCAAAATACGAGAAACTGAATAGTTTGTATACTTATTTCATTGGCCGAGTTCTAACCCTAAAAGCTTCAAAAGGACCAGTTTCAGATGAAATCTTTTGAGTCTATTTGATCCCGGAGCTTGCCTCAACACGTAAAGAAATATTTTTCGTTTTGCAAAGTATACAAAAAGTCTGAACCTTTAATAAGAGGTCTGTTTAGTGGTTTGTTTGTCTTTTTAATTAAACTTTTAATGATGAGACCAAAGTAAAGTTTTCCTAAGCCCATGTGTTTCTAGGTCTGAAAAGTGATTAAATCTTTACAGTAGAAGGTGTTATTTAAAACTTAACAAAGTATAACCAGCAAAAGTACTTTCCCAGGAGTTCCTGTGTGCTTTTTCTCACTTTTAAACCTTTTAATCAAACAAACTTAAGTTAAATTTTACTTTGGTCATCGATTCCTATAACTAAGGAGTAGGTCAGCACTTAAAGTAGAAAGTGTTGATTTTTAATTTTTAAAGTACATATATAAAACAAAGTATAGTAATAGTCAAATTTACTATTACGAATAAACTTAAGATAAATCTTTCTTAGGTCATCAGAACTTGCAGCTTAGGAATGAGATAATTCTAAGAGTAGAAAGATATAATTCCTACTTTTCAAAGTATGACAAGTAAAGTTGTTTGACTAGCAGTTTCTCGAGTAGCTTTCAAATCATTCATTGTACCAATCAATTTCAATTTTCCGTAGTGGTCAGTCCACGAGAAAAGGAATTAAAAGTCAAAATACCTACAAATTAAAAAAAAAGATAAGGAGAGTTGAATTACATACAGAAGTCAAGTCTACTGAATATTATTACCCGTGCATAATTTAAACAATCTGAATAATATATGACAGTTCTCATTTTAACATACTATTCCACTTTCCTTCACATCCATTAATAATAGCCCCTACCCTATAATTAACAATATAACATTTTTGTATATAAAAATATAAATTTATTTAATGAAAATTTCTGTTCATTATTTTTTAAACCATTCTGTAATAAAATTAAATAACATACAATAGGAAATCACATCTCTTTTTTTTTTTTTTTTGTTGTCCTTTTTATTATTTTGTTCTTGTTCTTCGGATAAATGAAAATAAAACTAAAAGTTTTTTTTTTTTAAATATAAAGTCATATATAATATATAACACTTATATCTAAAGTTAATAAATATGTATATACATATATGCAGCTTATATGAAAAAAAGGATTAAAACCACAAAAACAAATTTAATTCATGTCACCCTTTTTTTATACATTCAATTTTCTTATTTCCCAATGAAATTCATACACACACCCATGGTTGTATTCAATGTTTCAGAGGACTTAAATTATTGTCTTTTTTTTGTTTTTCTTTTTTTCTTTTTGTTTTATCATATAAAAATGGTTTTGTGTCCCTGATGCCTTCTTAAATTATAAATATACACAGACATAAAATATCCGCAAATACAATCCCAATTTGAGGATATCAACTGTTAAAATGGGTAGTGGGAGATTTTAATATTTTTTTTTTCTTGTTTTTTTTATTCTTTTTTTTAAGCAGAACAGAAACAGAGAAAAAATAAACGAGATAGAAAGATAAAAAGGATAACCACTATTATAAGAATAATAACAAAAAAAAAAATATGATTCTATCACTATCAATTTCTGTCCCTAACCTCTATTTGCCTCTTGTTAGCTTCATGATTTTTGTTTTTCTGATTTTGTTTTTTTTTTGTTGCCTTGTTGAAAAAAACAAACATACATACATATGAATATATTTATATATAAAATTAATAGTAGTTTTTTTGTAGTTGTAATATCCTGTTGTCATATCCCATGAATTTAATAATAATAATAACAGAGAAAAAAAAAACAACAAAAAAACCGAAAAATATAAAAAGGATCAAATACCGCAATGAAAGGCGAATCAATGAAATGAAATGAAAATAAAAAATGAAACAACAATTTTACAGGATAAATTATTATCACTACACTACACTATATGTGTATATGGATGTATTTTTTTAGAAGTCTTGAAACAAAATACAAGTATATGTGCTTAGTACCAATCAACAAGGACATCATCAAAAAAAGAACAAAAAAAAAATGGTATAGAAAATAGTCAAGGAAAATCCGAAAAGTTGCGAAAGGATATATGTATATATATATATAAAATCCTCTTAAAGTAGCTTTTCCTTTCACTTGGGATTTTTCATTTAAATAACAGTCAAAATGAATTTTTCTTGTTTTTCATTTAATGGTTAACCAGAAACGCATATAAGAAAATTCAAATAAATAAATACATATAAAACCCCAAAAAGGATATTTTAATTGACACATATTTAAATATATTTACATTTCTATACAATGTATTTGATATGTTACAACAGTTATGGACAATAGTTATGGTCAATCAAATCATAATGGTAATGATATGTTTTTTGTATTAACACCCCTTGGGTTAATTTTAGATTTAAACTCGAACATAATAGTGAGTCGCTAAGCTTTAAAGGATTTTTCATTGTTTAAGTCTTTGCATTGGGTTCTAGCTATTCAAAAGCTTTCATTTTAAAGAATGAATTCCTTTGATGTAAGTGAAAACAAGATTTCGTATTGCAAGCTAGATAATTTTATATAAACTAGGTGAAGATGTTCTTTTCTCTAAAATAGTTGATTCATTGATTCCATCTTTGAAATAATTTTAAGGGCGTCGCAACCTGGTCATTCATATTTGTAGCACAACTTTAATTGTATTCACCAAAATATTCCACTATAATTCTCCTAACACATATAGCTAAATCACTGATTACTCTTCTCAAGAATCGCAAAGTACCACATTAATTAGGTCTTAACTCCCATTGACAAGAACCGTCGAAGAATTACACTACTGGATATATCAAAATGATTGTTGTCAAAGTTTTTAAAAAGTGGAAACTCTTACGATCAAATGTAATCCTGAAAATGTTCCAGAATATAATTTGCATAAGTACAAGAGATTAAGGAGATCCATCATGCACTTGTTTTTAAGCTCTCCTTTATCCTCACATTTCCCATTACAATGAAATATCTTATAGTGCCATCTACACCTTTATATATTTCAAGTATCATTACAATTAACACCTCCATTACCTAATACTCATTACTTTATCAAGTAATTACTTACATTTCGATATATAAAAAATTTAAGAGTTAAATAAAAAAATGATGTAAAAATACTCATAATTGCCATAAAGTAATTAAATTTTGAGTTTAAATATTTTTGTAATTATTTTTTGATACTTAACTATTTTCGAATAATTAAATACCAAGAAATACTTTAGTATCTAGATTTCAGTTATTTTCCAATACTTGATTGCAAATATTTTTATTATGCAATAATACTTACAACTGTATAATTTTACTCAGTCTTAAATAGGTTTGATGACAGCTACTTTTAATACCTAGGAATTAATTCCTAAATTTAAATTACGAAACACTGGGCATTTACCCAAAAATAAAAGCAAATTCCAGCTTAAACTCATTGGAAGAAAACTAAATTTTGGTGACTGTATGGAAATTTTGATGCACTCAATTACATTTTTATGAAAATAAAACCCAAAATTTTAACCAAAACCTAAAAACTATTTATTAAGGCTGGATTCGACATTTATTTTGTTTTTTTTTTATTTATTTTAGAAATAAGGAAAATGACAGGAAATAGATGGAATTAGATGGGCGGGTTGAAGATTAAATTCCATACAAATGAATATAAAATATCATATTAAATAAAAATGTACAAAAGTACTTTCCAATTTTTAGGGTTTTCTTTCGTCATATTATCTATTTTTTTTTTTGTTTTTAGTAATATCTGCATTATCCTTTTTTTTTTTTCTCAATATCCTTGTTATTTTTTTTTTTTTTCTTTTCATCCCTAAGTCTTATGTATATGAAAATTAAATAAAGATCTTAATATGATATAAAATTCCATATGTTATCCTTCCTATATATTTAAGTGGGAAAATGAGAATAAAAAATTTTAATTTCATTAAAATGGATGGAATTTTTATTTGAATTTATTTACTTTTTTTTATTATTTTATTATTTTGTTTTAATGAATTCTTTAGTTTTATTTTTTAAATATTTGCAAAAGTAAAAGGGTTGATAAATATTTTAAAAAACATATTTTTTTATTTAAAATATGTTATTTTGGGACCATTTAAATAAAATATAATTTTTTATACCCGTGCATATATATATGAACATCGGGTATATTAGATTGGCTCCTCCGTTTGTAACGCATCGATCTAGACGAGCTAGATATAGTGTCAAGGGTACGTATCGGCTCAGAATCGAAAAATTAGTCGATCTAGCTATGTGTGTCTGTCCGTCCGTCCGTCCGTCCGTCCGTCCGTCCGTCCGTCCGTCCGTCCGTCCGTCCGTCCGTCCGTCCGTGTGTCATCACGATAACTCAAAAACTAAAAGGGCTAGAGTCTTGAAATTCACACAAAGTCATTTTTAGACAATTTCTAGGTTCCCTATTGTTTTTGGTTAAAATCGGACCAAGGCTTCGGGGAGCTGCCATACAACTTTTTTGCACCAATATGAATTTCTTCAAAACTATTTATACTACGGGGATGAAAATTACACACGGTTAGTTTTATATTGACTCCGGCACTTATATGAAGTTTCAAAATGTTAGGGCCCCATTTTCGGGGGGCTGCCATACAACTTCCTTGCACCAATATGAATTTCTTCAAAACTAATTATCCTACGCGGATGAAAATTACACACGGTTAGTTATATAATGAATCGAGCACTTATATGAAGTTTCAAAATGTTAGGGCCCCATTTATGGGGGGCTGCCATACAACTTCTTTGCACCAATATGAATTTCTTCAAAACTAATTATACTACGAGGCTGAAAACTACACACGGTTAGTTATATAATGAATCGAGCACTTATATGAAGTTTCAAAATGTTAGGGCCCCATTTTCGGAGGGCTGCCATACAAAGTTTTCGATTCAATAACTGTGAATCTAATAAAGCTACAAGGTTAAAATTAAAATTGGGCAGGTAAATTAATAGGGCAAGTTACTTGGCAAAGTTGGACATCACTCGGACCATCGGACTTTTAGGGTGGGCCAATTTTTTTTTTTTGTTTTTTTTTTCTTTGTTTTTTTTTTTTTTTATTTTTTTTTTTTTTTTTTTAAGCTTAAGTTATGGGACAATGAATGAAAACTTTTTTTTTTTTTTTTGTGATGTTTTTTTTTTTTTGTTAATTTTTTTGTTTTTTTTTAAGCTAAAGTTATGGGACAATGAATGAAAATTTTGTTTTTTTTTTTGTTAATTTTTTTTTGTTAATTTTTTTTTTTTTTTTTACGTCAAAATTATGGGGTAATGAGTTAAATGTATAAGAGAAGTAAATTACGGTTTATTTTATACACCATAGTGGGTATGCACGGGTATCTAAAAGTTGACAAGGGCAACTATAATCTTCCTCGTTTTATATTAAAAACAATTGATTTAAATGTCAATTTTAAGGGGTTGTGTATTTCATGTCAATCAAAAATTAATTTAAAATTCACAAAGGAAGATTTTTAAGTCTTTAATTTTTAAAATTTTTATAAAAGCCTTTCAATTGTTAATCCCAAAAAAATTCGAAAAAATTTGAATTTAATTATTTGTAGGCTACTATTAAAAACCTGTACTTTATTTGTCTGTATTTTGATTTGCCTGTATTATCATAATTTTGACTTTATACATATACATATATTATACATATATTTTCCGGAAAAAGCATATTAATCCTGCTTTTGCAAAATTCAATTAAATGAAAGTTGAGACAAGTGAAATACAAGCAAATGAAATACTATCACAGAATAATATTTTAATGAATTTTTGGTTTATTTACAAATATTGCATAACTTCAGGCGTATAATTTTTCTAAAGTTTTTTCTAAATAACCATTAAGGTTCACAATAAATTAAAACTTCAAAAACCAATAAATTCCAGTGGTAGCAGATCATATAACACATTAAATTTGCTGGACAAATTTACTGTCTGAATCTATCGTCCAGAATAGTTGAAAATTTTTTATGAAATCAAAAAACCAACCGAGTTTGTTCAGCCATTCCAATGTGATCTTGTTACCATTGTAATTTTATGATTTGATTCCTAATATGAGTAAAGTAAGTGTAAAATTATTGTTAAAGGAAAATAATGTAGTAAATAAACTACATACCAATAAAATACTTTCACACTTGTTTTCAATAATATTATGAATAAGAAAAGTAATTTTAAAAAATGCTCATTTGGCATTTATTCGGTTCTTATTACACAAATTCTATTCTATTTTTAAAAAATTTTACTAAAATAAATTCTGTTTAAAAGAAATAAGGCTGTGAACCATTTTTATTTCATAAATTAGCAATTATTAATTTTTAAATAAATAAAAACACTTTTTAATTTCCTTAAAATTTCATTGCATTGTTGGAATATCGCCTATCAGGCATTTTATTAATTTGACAGTAATTGACATTATTAAAATACAATATATATATGAGTTAACTATTGTAATATTTTTTAGCATAGGGCTTCCACAAAGCTTCTGTATCCGATGCTCTGTTTCCGTTTCATAAATCGTTCCTTCACTAAGCTAAATGATTGGTCTGCTGTAGTTATTCCACATGATTTTCAAATTTAAGCCTTGTGGAAAAGACGATCCCAAATTTCTTCGCAAGGTGTCACTGCGATTTTTCATACCCCTATCTCTTGACATATAGAATAGATGTTTTTTGGTTTATGTCATGTCACATTGGCATATCTCAATGATGTCAATTTGACAGATGAATATGTTTATATAGATAAAGTTAATTTTTTATTTTCTATTAAGCTATAGATTATTTCGGGAACACGATTTTAGATTATTAGATATTTAATTATAAGTTATTTTTATATTGCTATATACTATTTATTGAGTTTACCCAGTCAGAGATCGAACCCAGAACATTTTGCACGTAATTAATTATTTTAAAATCCTTTAAATTTTTCTAATTACAAAATTGTTCTGATGAACGTGTATTAATGGTATTTCTATTAACTTCTATTGTTATTAATAAATTATTCTAATGACAAATAAATGGGTGCTTTAACACATTGTTTCACTTTAAGAGGTTTAATCTCTATTTACACACAAGTTTTACATTCCCACAATTTCAGACCCATTTAACAAGGTCAAAGTTTAATAATCTACACAATAATTAATTTTAATTTTTTATAGCTAAGTGAACCCATTAATATTAATATAAATCTGTTAATGATAACCACATGACTTTTAATAATTACCTTTTATGTAAATTAGTACATTATACCAAAAACGATAAGAGAACTCCACTACATCCCAAATATTTATATACATCCTTCTTTATCGTAACAATTTTAATATTTTTTTCATCGTTTATATTGAATTTTAAAATTAAATAAAATTCTCCAACAACTTTTAAATAAATTTGATTACCTTTGTACAATAACCTTCCCCAGAATGATTTCCTTATATTCTCCATTCTTTTATTTTATGAACATTATAATCTCAAATGTTCATAAATAAAACTCAAATTATTAATGGACTTTACTATATAGATTCAAAATTGACTTTACTCTTTTATAATAATATGAAATATGAACTTAATCTTCAATCTGATATTGAATGCTTGCTTTACCTTGAAATGCCCATTCAATTTTTTAAAGGTAGCCATTAATTTTAATAAAAAATTATCCATTTTTTTTTTAATATTAATATATAATAATAAACTGAAAATAATATTTAATAAAGGTATGATGAACTCATACCCGGGTCAAAATATTTAAGTATACACATACAATGGATAATTTGTCTTTAAAAAGGACGACCTATTAACCTACTAAATAAATTGACAAGACATTTTCTATTCAATAAAATGGATTCAATTCAAAAAAATGACTTTTAAAAATTAACTTAGAACTTAGAAAAAAAATTAATCAAAAGCATTGAACCGAACCCAGATTGAATGGAACTTTAGATGCTACAATAGAAAGGAAAAATTAAGGTAGAATGGTAAATTTAATCTTGAAAAAAATGTGTAGGTGCGTATTCAAAAGATCCTTTTCTTTTATTAAATCATTAATATTATTTTATACATGAAATTTTTATATACTTAAGTTCTTTTTACAAAATGAAAGGTTTTGTTTGATGAAAAACTTGTCTGGGCAACTTTTATATCATTTAAATATTGAGCTAATATAAAACCTAGTTTTCCAAGATCGAACTACATATAAATTAAAAACTCGGAGCTGCTGAAAAATTATGATTATTGAAAAGATAATCTTTTATTATGAAAGTACAGCTATGCACAAGTAACTGATCCAGAAATTGTTAAAGCTCTTGTATATAAAATCCCAGTTCTTTAACCTGTTACTGTGCAATAACCTATCGATTTCATGATTATCCTGGCAGTGATTTCAGCTGTAAAGCTCAAATTCTTTATATATTTGACAACATTAATTCGCTATGTAAATAATGTTACTCAATCCATTAACCCATCAACTGCATGTTTACTCTAACATAAGACTAACGATTTTTAACCCCTTCCGGCACGACGCTTCGTTAAACCGAAATTTAAAGCAAATTGTGTTTAATTTTGTAAATGACTTGGTTGACCCATAGGAAAATATAATTAAAAATTTTCCGTTTCCGTTAAAATTTCATTTCCGCATAAAAACTTTTTAAAAATATTTTCGTGTTTCTATCCCCCAAATGTGAGCAGGTGTTGATTGTAACAACAATTTAGACAATTTACTAACTTATTTTAGCACAAGAATTGGATTAAAGTTTTATGTGATCAAATAGTATGCAACATACAGCCGCCTTACATTAATCCAAAAGAATGTCTCAAGGAAATTGTTCTCTCACTTAAGAATGGTTTAATTGGTCAATATTCCTTAACCCGTTGTTACTCAATGTCATTGAAAACAACTTCTAACATACAACAAAATAAAATCAAATTTGAAAAAGCTCCAATCAACGCCAAACCTGTATTTTTTCAATTTTTAATAATAAATAGAGAAAATTTTCTAGAATGTGAATGAATATTAATTATAATCTTCTATAAGGACACTGCCCAATAGACGTCAACAATAAATCAATTTCACTGTTCCTTTTTCAATCACGATAATTTATTAAGCCTATTACAGTATTATACATTGTACAATCTCCTAATAAAACTCTCTACGGAAGTATTACCATAAGAGGAACCCTTTCTTTTATATTTTAATAAAATTATTGTAATATAATTCCCATATTCCATTATATTTAAATAAAGGTACCCCGGTACCAAATCTAATTTCTCAAGGTAAAGTATAGAAAAACAATTTTCTTGTTTTTCATCTTTAATAAAATTAAAATTCAAAAATTTTTCATTTTATTTTTTCATCAACATTTAATTTATTTTTGTCCATCAAAGAACCAATAAATAGGTCTAGTTGGATGAAGGATTCAATTTTATTTGTCAATAAAAAAAAAAAAGGAATTTTCGTCCTTTTTATATTGGCCTTGCAATAAATAATCTTCTAATGATAGACTTATATTTTGTGATTCAATTTTTTTTTTTTGTGTTTTTTTTTGTAAGGACACTAAAGGATATTTTTGTTTTTTTGTCCTTTGAACAAGAAAAATGAACGGATCAATTACAGATGAGATATTCATATAAAACTTATATAAAGTTTTCATGTTATAGTTGTTTTTTTTTTTTTTTGTTTTTCTTAGAAAGAATATCCTTCGAACCGGAAAATTGTATTAAATATCTTGTCCTTTGATTGTTTTTTGTATGTTTGTTGTTGTTGTTTTTGTATATTATTTTATTTATAATATTCTGAATTTCAAAATTGATTTTTAATATGTTATTAAATTATGCATAAATGTAAAATTCCATATGGTATTTAAATTCAAAATAGAAAATTTTATAAATATATATATATATATATTTAGGACCTTCACAAATAATAAATAAAATAAAAACAAAATATTTGTAGAAAAAGATGATTGAATTTTTCAACTTCATTAGAAATTAAAGTAATAAAAGAAAAAAAAGAAATTAAATAATTGGATTATATCAAAAGACAAAAATGGAAAATATAAGAAAATTGAATAAATATCTAAATTATAAAATAATATAATTTAGAAAAAAACTATAAGATATTTATATAATTAAATAAATAAATGAACTATTTGGTTTAAAGTTTTGAATAAATTTTGCAAATAGAATTTGGTAATTTGGTTTTAAATATGAAGAATTTTAGAAAATATAAAAAGAAGCAGAAGGCAATTCAATAAAATGCTTGGCAGCTGAAGGACTTTCTATAAATGCCCTTTTTGTTTTTAATATTAATATTATTTAGAAATTGGGGTAATGAATATTGAGTAATGTATGTTTCATTGGACTCTTTGAAAACCATTAACTTGTACTTTAAATTAAAATTCAATTTCATGAACTTTATTTCATGAATTGAATCAGTTAAAAGAGTAGAGACCACAATAAGGCGAAAAAAATCTAATAGTTATAGAAGTCTTCTTAGGATCCTCTCTTAATAATCCTCCTTGGTACAGCTATAGTCCTCTTCTATACCTTTTATTGCAAAAGGTTGATGGCACTGCCTACGAACCCTAATGATTAACAAAACCAGGATACCTAATCTGAAGGGATGACTGAATTTTTTGATTAATTAGAAGAGTCATCAGTCAGGCAAGAAAGAACACTTCGGAGACTTTGACTTAGAAACTTCGCGTAGATTTTGATTGTAATCTTTTATACCTTTTCATACAAAGTTTAGATGACAAGGTCCTGAATGCTAATGATTAGTTTTTAGTTAGTTAAGAATCTTAATATGTATAGAAAAGACAACTATTGAAGAAAAATGGAAAACCATTAAAGTACAATTCCTACAAATAACCATGGAAACAATGTCATGATCACCAGTTCAAATATTAGAAAATTATTCAATAGATGACCAACCAAATATTCTAAGCCAATTCATAATGGAAATACTCGATGCTCTTAATTTATTTAAAAGCAAGTTCACATTTCTGCTGATTTCTTGATGTTTTAAATGGCTTTCTGGAAATTCCTTGAGCAAAATTTAATAACTTTTAAAAAAACTACAACACATGAAAAAGGTATTAATATTTTATAAAAATTTAAATATTAACTTGTTTTTCGTAGTTCTACAAAGTCCCGCTTTCTCATTTACTCTTATATTTAAACTAGCTGTTGGCCCGTCACAGAATGACGGAAGGTCAGTTGAAAGAAGAACTTTTTCTAATTAAGAACTATTTCTAATTTAATTACATATATTACATAAACATATATTATATATCAATACCATTTTCTTAAATAAAATGGTAACCGTTGCATTCTACGTAATACAGACTATGCTTCAATTCTAGTTATGTACAAAAAAAACAAAAACTTATATGTTGTTGTATCTAAAAATTTGAAGATGAATAATTTATTTAGTCTACCTTTTTTATGTTTTGAATTTGATAAAATTTTGGGGCTGTTAGTTCAAATCCCTTCTTGGTGAAATGTTTTTTTAATTTCAATTAATATTTTTTTTTTTATTCAATTACGTACTTTTTAAAATTAAGTTCGATAAATTTGTGTTAATAAGAGATGTGAAATAGATTTATTTTGTTTCAATAATGATTTATTTCTCCAACTATTAATGTTTTGTATATACATTTTTAAAAAATGTTGTTATACATTCTATATTGTTTCCTTTGTTTAGATTCAAATCAAAATACTTGTTTGAAGGCTAACCGTTCTATAATGTACTTATTCAACATGCTAAATAATGTATCTATTTATATGTACGTGAAATTGTATTAAATAAATGTTGATTTTTGAATTGAGTTTTGCATTATCAAATGCAAATTATAAATTTTATTTGAAATTTTTTTAATATACCTAACCCTAACTAAGTTTAAAATCTATTTTGTCTGGTTTTTATGGTGCATTGAACTCAGAGGTATTGTATACCTGAACCCACTTTCCCAACCGTCAGTTGTTACATAATTTTTTTCCATTTTAACTTTTAAATAGATAAATAATTAAAAAGTTATGAAGGAAGGGATGAGAAATAGATGAGGTAGAGTTGAGAGCGAGATGAGGGGAAACTTTGAAATTACTTTAATACATTTCTTGGTTTATTTGCTTAAGCAAACCAAGCAATGCATCAAAGCATACATTGGGCTTTCGCCCTTATTTCAGATATTTACTGAAAATTATTAAGACCAACTACACAAATGTTCCTGTGAAGCATTGTCTTCTTAATTTTTATTGACAAAATGTCTTACTATATATTTAAAATTTCCAGAAAATCTTCTGTGATTTTTAAAACTGAAATGAAATTTTTCATAAACTAATAAGTAAATTTTATTTCAAAAAAAAATTTTTTTTTTTTTATTAAAAATAAATAAAATATTTTTTGGCCTGCTTATGATAATTTATGATATTTTATTTTCTAAAATAAAACACATCCAACAAAACGTCAATATTTTATTTTTTTATAATTGAACACATCCAACAAAACACATTTAATTGAATGCGTTTGTTACACCTCATTCTAGACAAATATATTAATAATAATAATAATAATAATAAATAATAATAATAATAATAATAATACTCATATCTAATGTCGAGTTGTTTAATTAAGAAGTTTAATGTTTTAAATAAAATAACTTTAGCTTTAAGGGGTGGGAAGCGCCCTACTTTATGGTGTGGTCGAATTGTATAAAACCCAAATTCCACTTGTACTAAATAGACACAATTAAAGGAAATGTTGAATTTTCTAAAAATAACTAAATAATAAATGAAAGTTCAAATTTATAATATCCAATAATCAAAAGAAATATACGTTTTATTGGAAAAATGGTGGTGGGAAATTTAGATGCTTAAAAAATTATCTGAATGAATAAATGAATGAAAATATAAATAAAGTTTAGATCATAACTTTCAAAATATTTACAATAAAGCCAGGTGGTACCAATACAGTTTTTCTAGGAAAGTTGGAAAAAAAAAAAAATTAAAAATTTCCAAAAGGATTTTCAAAAAGAAACTTTAAATCAATAAAATTTTATAAATTTTTTAGAAAAAAAAATGGTTATTTAAGAAAATTTAAAATAAAAATAAAATTAATAGAAAGGTCAATAAAATAATTAAAATTTATTACCTACAGATTTTAATTTAATTTTTTATATTGATTATGAGAAAATAAAACACATCCTAAAAGTATGCAATGTGGGTAGGATTATGCAATCTACATAAATTTCTTTCATTCGTGTTCCACAGAATTTTTATTATTGTGTTTTTTTTTTTGTTCAAAAAATTTTTCCATCAAAAAAATTTTGATAATTTTTTTGCATATTTTTAGGAGATTTTATAATTGAACACATCCAACAAAACACATTTAATTGAATGCGTTTGTTACACCTCATTCTAGACAAATATATTAATAATAATTAGTTTATTGATATTATGAAATATAATCCACCCGGTTTCCATTTTTTCATTTGGCACATAGTTTTCAATCAATTTTCAATATATTAACGAAAAACCAAGTTCTTCGAGAAAATAATTTGATCCCCTTCCAAAATTTCAAACTTCCTCCTACAACTATTGCTTTTTTTATAAGAATATAATAATAAAATTGTTTAATCCTTATTGACTCTAAAAGTCAAACGCTTTTAAATTCCTCGAAATGGTTAATTAAATTCTCTGATATCTTCAATACTAGTAGTATTCATTACCCATTTTCAAATAAAATAAATTAAAACCAGTAGAACATAAAAATCTAAATTAAATATTAATCTATTTTAATAACCCATATTATTTTATATAAAGAAACATTAGTCCTTTTTTAATTACTAAAAATATGACATAATTTTTATGAATTTTCTATAATTTTTCTTTCCTTTCTCAATTAATAAATTTTCCTTAAAGTACAAAAGCAGAAAATAAAAAAATTATTAATAAAATATTATATGTAATGATTTGGACTTTTATCTTCTTCCAATTTCCTCCTTTTTCCTTTCTTTTGTTTTCGACAAAAAAAAAAATAAGAAAATGAGGGAAATTTTTCAATCTCAATATCTGATAAAATATTATAAATTAATTACTTGTAATATTGAACTTTCTATTATCTACTGACTTCTTTTTCAATCGGATTTTACTTCAAATTCTACTGCCAAGTAATTCTCAACAGCAACGAAAAAATAATAAAAACTAAAAGAAAAAAAGGATACTTCATAAAATAAGGATCCGAACTCAATAAAACAAAATACACCAAGGAAAATATTCAACTTACTTCTTTTTTGGCTGTACTCGTACTGTGATGCACCTAATAAAGTTTTATATGTTTGTGAAGTGCCGATCTAAATTTTTTGTACAGATTATTAATCTGCAAGGGTACCAACCCTCACTATTTTTTATATTAAGGTTTTATAAGTTGCTACATACACGTGTGTTATAAACTAATCTCCTTGATACAAAAGGCAAATCGAAGTTGCACCTTAAAGAGATTGAGAATGTAGAAAGCCTGCAAGTGAAAAGCCCTTTCTATGATAATTTCAAATACTCCACTTATTTAGCTTTTTGAGGACTATCAGTCTCAGCTAAAAATTTTCATTCGAGAATTCCAGATTCTTAAGTTGGGGTTTTTACAATAGATACTATTAAATTATTATCACGTGGTTGTTCTTGTATTAGCTATTAGCTGCAATTAGTTTAATTAATGCTGCCTTGTATTAATAAGATTGGTGCAAAATTTATCAAATACCACCATTTATACGGCTTGCGAGAGGAATTTTAGTTATGATATTAAAAATATGGGAATTTAAGGGCCTTATCGTATCATTGTGTTATTATTGCAAATCAGATGGGCATGAATCGAGTAAAATATTGAGTTTACTTAATTGTATAAAAAACAAATTTTCTTAAAGTTCACCAAAAAGTTCTAATTTATGAATACAATGCTAATATACTAGTTTAACTTTATTTTTTTGATACTATCGTTATTTCAACAATGAGGAATTTTATTTACATCCATCCTATAAGTATGCAAGTTCTAATTTAATTCGAATAAGTAAGCAATTTTTACAGATATTTTCCCTATAAGTATGCAATATTCAACGGTAAGTTTTATCTATGATCACAATATTTGATATTTTTTTTAAATATAAAAGTGGTTTGCATTAATATGTTTAACCATCACTGTGTACCCAAATATTATATAAAAATGAATATTTAAAAAAGGTTATAATGATATAAACAAAAAATAAAAAAATATATAACCTCAATCAAATTAAAGAAGATCCTGCTTCGATAAATTTATGATAAATAAAAACAAAAAAAAATATATAAGCAAAAAAGGATGAATAATAAAATAAAAATAATAATAAAAATAAAATATGTATAATAAGTTATACATATATTTAAATGAATTTAAGTATATGTATATAAAATATATAATATAATATTTATATAAAATAAAATATAAAATCAATACAATAAAGTAATAAATCCTTGAGATTTTCTCCAGTTTTTCTCCAATATTTTCATTTAATTTTCTTGGCATTCGTATGCTTTCGATTTCAAAGTAAAACAAATTCAATTCGTTTCAATTTGAAAATGATTTTTTTCTTTTTTAAAGGACATGTTTTAAAGCAAGATATAAAGACTTACATTCTGTTTTTGAAGATAAAATGTTTGAAATACTGATAAAAGCATTTCTGGTTTGTCGTATGTAGATATACTATTTTACCTTAAGTAATATACTATAAATATACTTTTATATTTCTTTTTTGCTTTTCAAAGTCGAATGAAACATGTATGTAGGACATAAAGGTGGATATAATAAAAGAAAGATCAAAAGAAATCGACCTTGTTAAGGTTTTGGTTTGGTATTTTTAAATAAAATAAATGTGGCTTTAAGGTATGTAAAATTATATGTAATATTCATCGTAATTACAATAATAGTGAATAATATTGATGATGATCCTATAATTGTGCAATAGTTTATTTTAACTCCTATAAATATGCAATTTTACTATATTAACCCTATAAGTATGCAATACAAAATGTATATTTTATCTGCTAATTTATGAAATTAAATCTTAAATGTTTAAGGATCAAATAAAATGTATGCTGCACAAGCGTATATAGAAGAATCCTAAAAGTATGCAATAATATTTCTAAAGTCCAATAAATATGCAACATTAAACCGTAATTAATTACCTATTTAGTTCTGATTTAAATCTCATATTTTAAGGATCGGATAATGTGTGCTACCGTTGCGAAACCGTGTAGCAGAACGCAATTTATTGATTTAATTCTGCTTCCACTTTTGTCATATCAAATGTTTTGAAATGCGTTGGAAAAATTCTTATGATTCAATATAACAATGGAATGTAAATTAAATGATTTCTGGTGTTTAAACTTTATATTTTCCAAATGATAAAAAACACAATAGTGTTAAGTAAAGAACCAAACTTCAATTTTCAAAGCGAAGGATCTGCTAAACCATCCTCATAATAGAATCGAAATATTCCTTAATAATAATATTAAATGCTTTCAAAATCTCAGTTTTCTAAATTCGACAGCCAGGTCATAGAAAATGCTTTTTGCTAAGTAAATTTAAAGTAAAAATTAAATACAACAAAAATATTAAATTTTTTTATGGAAATAAAAAAAAAAACTTTTTTAAAGTTTCATAAAAACACGGAAATATTTTGCGTAATTTTTTTCCCGATGATAATTTGAAAATTTTTGTACTTGTACAGATGATAAAAAAATTTTTCAGGAATATTTTTTCTTATTTTATGAAAGATTTAAGTTCTTTGGTTTTTTAATATTTTTTTTCTCATTTTTTGTCTCTTTCAACGGAAATTCCTTGTAAATCCTAAAGTACCTTAAGGATTTAATACATTCAAATATTCAATTCACCATTTTTGAAGATTGCAAGAAAACAGAGAAAGTGAATTAGTTAAAGTTAATTCAAGTTATTTTACACTTTTTATTTGTCATGTGCTATAATAATTTTATTAAATTACATATCTGACATGTGTTAGAACTTACGGACAGAGATTTAAAAGGAGGAATGTGGAAAAGTCGGTCAAAAATAGTCATTTAAAACATATATTTTTTTTTTAACATATATATATAATGCTTCCATTCATGCCGAATGTCTCGGGTTTAAAAACCGTACCTATATATAATAAAAATATATCGTAAAATTTTATAACTATATCCTAATAGTTAATATCGAAATATATATGGTACACCAAATTAACATTTGTGTATTCGTAATCTTAAACAATAATTACAACAACGTAATCAACGGCTTAGTAAATATAAGGATTAAAGCCTAGTAAATAAAACCATTATAGCCTATAACCATGAAGCCTAGTCTAAATTGACAGAGGAATGCCCTATACTCCTTAAAGAAGTTAAACAGAAAAAAAATATGTCAATTGGCTATTTTATACTCCTCTTCTAAAACTCCTAGGTTCTTACATCGAAAATTAGACACCAAAATTAAGATCTAAATTCACGGTGTGATCTCTTTTCTTATAAATTTACTAAGCACTTAATTTGATATAGCAAAAGTCCCAGAGTCTCCCGAGAACTTTATATGACTCAAAATATATACCAAAACTTCCTTTGAGACTGTATCTGGTGAATGAGCCAAAAGTTCCGTAAAAAATAGGTCATCACCCTATTTGTGGGCTTAAAAATCAGAAGGATTTCTTTTAGTTGAAGACTACAGCCATCTAAACAGACTATTAGTAAGGAAAATTATCGTAGCTTCTGAAAAATTTTTTTCAATTTTTTAGTTTTATTTAAGTCTTAATATACTAGCTGTTGACCCGTCACAGAATGACGGAAGGTCAATTGAAAGAAGAACTTTTTCTAAATAAAAACTATTCTATTTTCATTATGTACATTATGTTAAAAGTATGTTTAATAAAATTGCAACCGTTACATTTTACAACGTACATTATGCTTCGATTCTAGTAATAGATACAGAAAAAATAAATAAATGATTAAAATAATTTCTTGTTGTATCTTAAAAACTTGAAGATGAATAAGTTAGTTAGTCTACTTTTATACGTTTCGTATTTTATAAAATGTTGGGGTCGTTAGTTCAAATTCCTTCTTCGTATAATTATTTTTAAATTTCAATTAATATTTTTTTTTTATTTAAGTGCGTACTTGCTTAAATTAAATAAATTAATAAAAAATTTTAAATTTTTTTATAAGTTTATTTTGTTTCAATAATGATCTATTTCTCCATTTATTAATGTCTTGTATAAGAGCGGGATGAGGGATAGATGAGGGGGAATTAAGAGCGGGGTGGGGATAGATGAGGGGGAGTTAAGAGCGGGGTGGGGATAGATGAGGGGGAGTTAAGAGCGGGGTGGGGATAGATGAGGGGGAGTTAAGAGCGAGATGTGGGAGAGATGAGGGGAACTTTGAAATTACTTCGATACATTGCTTGCTTTATTTGCTTAAGCAAAGCAAGCAATGCATCAAAGCGGATAATTAAAACTTACTACACAATGGTTCATGTGAAGCATAGTCTTCTTAATTTTTTTTTACAAAATGTTTTACTATTTATTTAAAATTTCCAGAAAATCAGCTGTGATTTTTAAAGCTGAAATGAATTAATTCATAAACTAATAAATAAATTTTATTTCATCAAAATTTTTTTTTTCTTAAAAATAAATAAAATATTTTTTTGCCTGCTTATGATAATTTTGACAACAAAACAATAATATTTTATTTTTTTATAATTAAATACATCCAACAAAACACATTTAATAGAATGCGTTTCTTACACCTCATTCAAGATAAATATATTAATAATAATTAAAATAATAATTTATTTTTTATTTATACACGTACACTTTTTCTTAGGCGATAGATACGTCCCGGGAAAATCCGCGTAAAAATAAAATCGATTAAAAAATCTACTTTTCCCTTGATAAATTTGGTTCTTGGAATATAAAATCAATTTAAATCGAATATAATGTTTATTAAACCGGATTACTTGAAATTCGATCGCATAAAAAGAGAATTAAATAATTTTTTCAAATAGTGTTATTTCAAATTCGTGTGAAAAACCAATTAGGTGTAAATCAATTTAATAAATTTTGACCGAATTAAAACCGAGACTTTAATGTAAAAAGTGTCAAAAAAAACTCATTAAAATTCTTAACATCAAAAATTTACCTACTTTTTAAATTACTTTTAATGCACGTGCCAGTTAAGTTTTTAATTGCAATAAAAAAAAAATAAGAATTATTATCATTTAAAATATAATTTAAAAACGATTATTATTTTTAAATTAATCATCAAAAATATAGGTTATGTATAAGTATCATTACAATATAAATTGTTCTTATTAAAAAATGCAAAATTATTTTAAAGTGTCTAAAAAAAATATAAAAATATTATTTTTAATCGGAAGTTGAAACCAACCTCATTTCATTATTTTAATTTTGTTTTAATATAATTTAATACTTTTTTAATCGATCAAATAAAATAAAAAAAAAATGTTAATTACATTTCAAAAAAAAAAAAAAAATTATTATTCTACGCACAAATTCATTAATTTTTTATTGAATTTTTAATTATTAATTAAATTCAAAAAATTTTATTAAATTTTTTCATTTTATTTCATTTTTGTTTCATTTTTAATTGACAATTAAAAAATTCAATCGTACCACCAAACGTATGTAAAACAATAAACCAAATGGCAAAATTAAAATTTCCTTATGCTTGGTAACCAAAAATAAAAATGGTTTTAATTTGGCGTACAAATATAACTTTATTTAAATTCAAGTACTTAAGCAAAATATTTAATTACGTTTATAATATAGGAAAAAAATTTAAAAATTAATTATTAAAATTGAGAAACTTCCTTGTGGTATGTGGTGATTCTAAGCATTATTAACGTAGAACTACGGCTTATTAATTGAACAATTCCAGGAAATTATTTCCCACATCTATTCGCAATAATATTTAATTCCGATTTTTCTTATCAAACACCCATTTAAATAAAAATTTAAAAATAATACATAATAGCTGTAATTATTCATTTAAAATAATTATATATAAAATATAATATCTTTTTAATTAATAAAAAGTATCCCTAAAAGTATACTACGTCTATAAGTAAAGGCATGTTTCACTATTTAACATCAAATTTTTTATTATGAAAGGGAATTGATAAATTCAAATTAAAATATTTTTTTTAAGAGCTAACTGTTCGACTCTAAGGTTAATAAGTCTGTGTATATCATAGGCCTGTCTATGTTGGAAAATGTTGGTCTCATTATATTCTCATTATTAGAGTTGATCTTAAAAATCAACACACATTTATTTATTTATTTGTAGTATCATCAGGCATTGCCTGATAATTATAATCCTTTGCCTATTCGACATTTGGACTTCTTATTAACCAATTTGAATATACACTATATTTTAATATTAGATATGATTCTACCAGGGTTTAAACCCGAGACTTTTCAATTAAAAAACCGTCACTTTACCACCGAGCTGTCGGTCAGATTTCCACATAGAATTTACACATGAAAAATATTACTCGGCCTTATGTAGAATTTCAAAATCACAAATTTAAATTTTAGTTTTTCGCCCAAAGTTTCATTGCTTCTTAGCAACTTAATTCTCAATATCTTTTTAAAAGTTCTGATTGATGTTTTCTTATTGTTATTGCAATAAATACTAATACGAATACTTCTCTGCACTCCTCATTAAAATGAAGTTAATAGAAATCTTAGTCCAAAAATTAAGATTTTATTAAACTTGGGCTGAAGCTGGGTTAAAAATTACTTTAATATTATTATACATTTCAAAGTGTTTTAAAATTTTACATTTTTTTAACTGGGAATTAATAGCTTTATATATTTCGACTTTATAAACTTACCACAGGACCTTCAATAAGCAATGTATAAACTTGTATACTACGATATTTGAAAAGAAAACTAATAAATGTTCAACAGATCCACGTAGTGCAAAGATACAGATTTTACATTTTAAAGTCACAATAATGAGATAGAGAGACAATGCCATGAAGATATATGAGAACCACCAACCTGCAGCAGATAGATAACCCTAAGGCTCACTTAAAATAACTAAGTTAAACCAAGGTCTAACATCATAAAGATCCTCAGTTCTACATACTATATCAGTCCTATTTCTCGATCTTTTACAAAAAAAAAAATATGAATACAAATAACTTAGACTAAAAACTATCACCAACTAATAACGTAATTACTTTAATTAAATTTCGATTAAAATTTGTTTGCAACATTTTTTTACAAACTTTTTTTTTTAAGTAGAACGTCCCTATAAATTGCAGTTAATCATTTTAAATTATTCAATTTGTTTCTTATTAATGTAATTAAAATTTTATGAAATGAACATGCTCTGTAAAATGAACAAAACAAGTGAAACAACATAATAAAACTTTAAAAATAACTGTTTTTTCTGTCACTTTTATTTGTTCTTTGGAAGCAAAAAAAAAACAAAAATTTGCCGCGAACAACGGCAAAAAATAAAAGCAACAGAAGCAACAACAGCATCAACAGAAAAGTTAATAAACTTTTTTAATGCTTCATAAATTATTTATTGTGAAAATTTTCCAAAAAAATAAAAAAAAAATGGGACAAAAATGAAAAGAAAAACCAAATACATTTTTTTTTACTACAAATTAATAAAATTACGAGAAACATGTAAAAATAACTTTTCATACGTGGTGGTTTTTGTTAACTTTTTTATAAAGTCTCAGAAAATTCCGGAAAAAAAAAACACACGAAAAGTTTTCCTAGCTGTTGACATTTTTTACAAAAAAAAAATTGGAAAACTTTTTTAAAATATTAAATATATATTTTTCTAACGCCCCTGTTTATTATGGATAATGACTGAATGACTTTATAAAGTTTTTTGTCCGACGTGCGCCATTTAAACTCAACTTGTTTTTCTGACTCTGACTCAGCCACAATACAGTTAAAACCTTCAATTCAAAAGAATCTAAATACCTTCAATTTTCATTAAACCCGAACTTAATAAATTAAATTTGTTTTAAAACCAAGCAACATGTAAAACTTAGAAGAAAACACCAATGTGCCCCTTTAAGTATGCAATATCTATAACTATTTAAATTTTTCTTTTCGTTAAGTTTTAGGTTAAATCCTATGCTTCCGATATTCAATTTAAGGATTATATTAAAACATGTGTTCTTATTTACCCCAACTTGTTTTCTTTCAAAGAGCAAAAATTTAATATCACCATAGATGATTTCCCACGTCTCTTATTTTACTGTACATAATACAGTTAAGAGTTTGACCTATTCAAGAGGCTTTAAATACCTTCAATTTTTATTTAAACTTAACTTAACAAATTAATATAAATTTTAAGACCTAGTAACATGTAAAATTTAGAAGAAAACACAAATTTCCCCAAAAATATGCAATATATACTACTACTTAAATTCTTCATTATTTTAAGTTTTGGGTTAATTCTTAGAATTTTTTTAAAAATATTTATTAATAATGTGCATTTTACAAAAACTACACTCATTCATAACCCTTGTTTTACAACTTCAGCGTTTTTTTTTTCTTACTCTTTCTAATAAAAATATTTTTTTTTTATTTTTATTAAAAATTTTCGTGTTTTTGAAAAAATTTTACAAAAACACTTTTAATAAAAGTAAAAAAAAAAAAACTTGTTACTTTTTATACCCACCCAATTCAACTTTTCGTAATATTCACAGTTAATGCGTACTTAAACCGTCATTTTCTATCAAATTAAAATTTATGACACTGTATGCATTATGCAATGTATTTTTAAAGCATTTACTAAAGTTTAAGTAAAAACAAGTATAAGAAAAATTTTATAATATATGTATATGCTAAAAAGACTTAAATAACTTTAGGCTTAAAAATATAACGTTTATAATATAGAGTGCAGAAGATGACGTAAAAGAATTGTAGTTATTAATTTAAAAACAAAGAACAAGGAAGAAAATTAGACAGTGTCAACTCTGGGATAACCCCACAACCATAATATGAATATCATAATAGAATATCATCAGTTTTAAAGAAAGTAGTTTTTTAACTTTTCTTGGAAAATTTTCCGACACTTAACTTAAGTAGACATTTAAAGATTAGATCATGCACTTCGCATTTTTGTATCAGTTGCAGGAACCTCTAACCAAGGACTAACCAACTGATCGGAATTCATGGCCAAAGAGCTTAACTTCTATTGATGAAGTTTTCAATATGCAATTTAATTAGACCTTCAGGTATACGTTTAAAACAAAAGAGGTTGTATGGCAGCTTTACACCTGTACTAGCAATCCAACAAAACTTTGTAAAAACTTTATAGCCATATAACTGAACTAATATTGGCAATATTTCAGATACCCAACATTACTAAATATACAACTATGCTCTGCACTGAATCCTAGCAGTTTCTTTAATTATTTATCATCATAATACCAGTTTATCCTGGAGAGCTGATGCAGCTAAACCAATTCATTTTTTAATTATGATCCGAACTATATATTTGAGTTTTTCACAATGTCAGTAACGTAATTTCAAATTTAAGTACATATACCATTAAGAGTACAGTAAAGAAAAATGACTCCATTTTCGAAAATCGCTGAGAACAGATCATTGTTACATAGCATACAGATTCGGGTAGTAAAAATTACTTTTGCAGGTTTTCTAAAAATTTAAAAATATGAACTTAATAGCAGAATGAAAAGTTAATTAATGGTTCAATCTAAGTGGAGTCACCGACTTCTACAGAGGTGAAGAACATCTTATAAATGATTGATCCTTTCAGTTAGTATCTAAATCAATACTTAAACATTTTAAGGATTTACTTAAAATTTAATTAAAAATTCCAATTTAAAATAATAAATTCTAATAGAAATCCCCAATAAATTACTTAAAAGAGCAAAATAAACCGATGTCCTTATGAAAAGTTCAAAAATTTTATACATATCTAAATATCAAAATATCAAGAATGCATTAAAGAATGAAATTAATTTTAAAACTTAAATTGTAAACCAATTTTTTAGTGATAATCAATAATTTAGTATCTATGAAAACTCTAAATTCATTTTTCAGATCAAGTCAATGACCTTAGCAAAAGATTTATAAAATATCTTAAAGGATTAAATATAAATGGCAAGTGTTTTTTAATGTGCTTCCTAAGTAAAATATTAAATTTTTCTAATAGATGCAAATAAATTTTTAAAATTTTTTTATGCTAGTTCTTTTTTTCTCTTTCTACAGTTAATTTTTAATGCTATTCATTCAATATTTTATCATTCAATTCTTATTTTTTATCTTAATAAAAGAAAATCCTATTCATAATATTAGAAAAGAATTTTAACTCAAAATACCTTCAACTTTTCTTATAGTTTCTCCAAAAAAACAAAGAATTTTTTCTATAAAATCCTAAAAAATTAACTTTAATCCGTTCTATACTATGCCATAGGAAAACTTTTACTTTACAAAAAAAAAAGAAACCTTAAAGTAAAAAAAACCTTCGTCCAAAATTATCTTTCTATCTTATTAATTTTTATTATTTTCTCCATTTACAGTATCAAGCAAAATTTATTGAACTAAACCAAGGTTCAGAAAACTAAAATAATTTGATAAAATTTCTTTTATGATCTAGCGACTTCACGAGTTAATAAGAAATTTTTGAGGCGCTTTGCTTCAAAATATCCTGTGCGAGATTAGAATTGGTTTGTTTTCGTACAAATCACATGTCTGAAACAGATTCACAAAATTCCAGACATTAAATATTTCCAATTTAGGTACAATTTTACTCAGTATTATACAAATCTGATTACTAGTATGTTGTTAAAAATTTTGTATAAAAATTTTAAAGTCAATTGAATGAACTGTTTGCAGTTCAATTTAAGAAAATATTTTGCAGAGTTTTCCGGAGAATGTAAAACAACCTTTTTTATCAAACATGGTATCGGAAGAGCATTAGAAATTCCAAATCAGTAATTAAAGTGAAGTTTAGGAGTGGAACCTAATTCGATATTTAATTATGACAAAATAATGCAAAAATCTTGGAAAACTTATATACTGATTTGGCTTACGGATTATAGTCTCATGTTCTGACCAAGGGTTCTGACAGTTTTCCTGAATTACTATTCAAAAAACTTAAAGACAAGAGCTTGAAAGATTAACCGAGAAGACATGTATGCATCTGCTGAAACAACTATTTCAGGCCAAGCATTCCTGTTAAGTATCTGACCAAAAGCGTAATGGTGAAGCAGCCTTTTATGTGAAAAGTCTCTGGTTCGAGCACCGGTCAGATCATATGCAAAAAAAAACAATTTTGTCAAAATTGTATAATTATATCGTAATAGTTAATATCGTAATATAAGATAAAAATTAACATAAATAACTCATGTGTAGAATAATAGATGGCGCGCAAAATTAACATTTATGTATTCATAATCTTATACAATAGCTACAATCACAATTAAAAAAACTGAATCCTAGTTTAAATAGACTTGGTGAATGCCCTCTACTCCTTAAATCAGTGGAAAAAAAATAAATAAAACTCCTATTAGGTATGGCATAAATCAGGGGTTAGAGGTAACTACCTAAATCATAGATAATAGCAATTGCTAAAACGACTTTTCTAAATTGTATTCGACTGTAGCTATCAAGCATCAACGAGATAAGCACTGTGAACAAGGACCCGCATTATCAGATCAGATAAAAAAAACTCAAAGTATCTGTTATTTCATTAAATTTATTGCACAATAAATTAACTAATGTACTAATATCCTTCTGCTTCAATTAAAAAAAGTTTAAAATATCATAACAATATAATAAAATACAAAGCAAAAATTTACTAAGTCAATACTGTTATAACACGACTACTAATATAATATTAAATATTTTATATTAATACCATGAAAAAATATCAAAATCGAAGGCATTAAAAAAAACAAAATAGGAAAAACTTTTTAAAGAAAAACAAAATTTTATTTTGATAATTTTCCGATTTTCTTATAATCCAAAAAAAAAAAAATCAAATAAAAAGTTAGAAAAATGTAAAACAGTAAAACTTATTTTATGCTCTCTTTAAGAATAAACATTATATTCTTCCCTATTCTTCTTCTACTTAATAAAATTTTCTTGTAGACCTTTTGAAAAACAAAAACTTGTAAAAAAATCCTTCACAAAACTTTATTTATCATCTCATTTTCCTTCTCCTCCTCCGTCACCCCCTTTCTAAAGTCTCTTTAAATACTTAAATATTCCCTAAAAACTTTCGAATATTTGTTTTTGAATAAATTTTACCTATTCTATACATTACCTAAAGACATATATATATATATATATATATATATATACAATTAAATACAATAACTAAAGATTGGAAATTTATAAATTTTATATAAAAATAAAAACATATTAAAGAAAGAGAGAAAGAGATGGAAAAAAATGAGACAGAAAAAAAAATAGAAGAGCAATTATCATTTTTATATTATTTTATCCAACAACAATAAAAAAGGTTTCCAACAATAACTGATGAAAAATGGTGAACAATATTTTGTTGTTCAATAATATGTTTTTCTTTTGTTTTTGTTTTTGTCTTTTTGTTTTTGTTTTTCTTTCACTCTCATTTCCGGAATTATCAGCCTAAAACAAAAAAACAACAAAAAAATTATTGACAACTATACAAGAGAAATGATAATAATTTTCTAAATATGTATAATTATATACATACTCATATATACAGATTTTATTTTAACTTCGTTTGTTTCAAATCACCTCCCCACCCCTTAAACAAAGTTTTTGACAATATATTTGTATTTTTGATCACATTTAACATTTTTAGTTTTGGTATAGAAGAATATTAAATTTTATTTGTATTAGTCTATTCGGCTTTGTGTCGTGGGCTTTTTTCACTCTTATAAGAAGTATTAGGCGCGTAGACTAAGCTTTAGTTTCATTAATCATTATTTTCACTATGTCGTTGATTACTCAACTGTAGTTATTGTATAAGCGTATGAAGACAGAAATGATACATTTTGTGGGCCATGTATTAACATATACAAGAGTTATTTATACATTATTTTATATTATCTTATCTTACGATATAATGACACAATTTTTACGATACATCTTTTATTGATGTTATATGTGCGATCGCGATTGCAACCCGATATCTTAATAATTGGAAGGTCGGTCGTCTTAACCATAGGTTAGATAACTGGCTTTAAGGAGTAATTTATTTTTTTTTATTATCAAATCAATGGATTCCGACAAGTGTGTAAGTGATCGGAATGTGACTTCATAAATTACAGACAGAAGACTACTTGGAAGCTAGCTTAGCAAGCCTAAACTTATCCTTAAATCTCACCTTAGTTTACTATTAATGAATGCAATACAGAAACAAACACCTCATTTCTTAATTTTCAAAGGACAGATGCTCTAAATTAAGTAAACCTTTTTTTCTAGCTTCAAGCATAGATTTCTAGCTTCTTATATCTGATCCAAAGTTTGGACTCTTAGAATTTTGTAGTAACGAGAGTTCTTTCCAACCATTAAGCGTTGATCCATTTATTTAGTTTTATACTTTTAAAGAAAGAAACGCATATTTGCCGCTTTGTATTTTATCTTTTCCGAAGCTTAGAAGGCTACAATAGTTTCTTGCTGTATTAGTCTTTTCAGTAACTTCATTGTTGTTAACAATATCTAACTACGGATTTTTTAATAATATACTTCAGACATCTACATATTTTAAATTTTGTGATTTTTCTAAAGCCACTTATTTTGCGTCGTATAGAATGTAAATCCACTTTATTAAATCAAGAAATATTGAATATAATTCGCCAATCGTAAGTCAAGTCAAAGACTCAGATCATTGCAGCAATTAACGTTTTTTAGAATTACAAAAGGTTCTCCTAGAATTCAATAGGCTCTTTTGGTTCATCCCCGCAATATTTTAATTCTTATCTTATCTTTCAATAATCAGAATTGGTACCCTTCCTGCAGGAAGATTTATCAGCAATTATTTGAGCTGCCGCGTAATATTCACTAAGTATAACATACAGTGAAACTAACATATCACAGATTCTGAATTTATATTTTTAAGTAACAAAAATAAAACGAACTTCTCGGGTGAACTTTGAAGACCAACAAACCAAAAAAAAAATTCATTATATTCAAAGTCTAACAAAATCTTTTACAAAATCCGATTGATATACATTTTAGTATTCCAAACATAGTTACTAACAATCACAAAATATTCCAGATAAAATATTGTGTGGTCAAAAAAAATATTGATAAATTTACTGAAATCATTAGAAGTTTTCAATATAAGCGACGAGGCGCCATTTCCAATACAACAGATTTCTAATCATAATAAAATAAAAGATATTACATATTTTTGGAAAATAAAAATATTTTAGACGGCAACAACCGGAAAGAGTTTTATGACAAGTAAATACAATAACAAGGTATATATTCCGTTCTTATATTCCCTTCAAATGATTTTAAATTTGTTTTTGGCCAACTATAACCCTAGAGAAAAGAAATCTAACAGAGATCAAAAAACTTGAAATTATATTGTTCTAAAAATGATAAAATGTTTATATCCTGTCTTGTTTTTCTTCCTGATCATTTTTCTTCTACATCAATTATTTAAAAGACAACAAAATTTTGAAAATAGAAAAAAAAAATAGAATTTGAAATTTTTGTTTTCTAAAATGAAATTCAAAAAACCAGTAAGACCAAAGATTTGAAAACAGGCACATTTGTAAAACGTTCATGTACAAAGAATTCATATAAAATTTGGGTTGCGTTTTGGTTTGCGTTAAAACGAAATAAGATGATTATAAGTCTTAATATTATATTTTTTTTTTTGTCTTACACCTCTTAGAAACATATTGGGCTTCTACTTAGTATCTTCATATTAAGAAGTTCCGCATTGATTTTTAATACTATTCCAAGAGATGTTTGATTTAACCTGTTTCTTAAGGAATGGTTTTACGTCATGGAATGTTAGGAAAGTTGCAGTTTGTTTTTTATTTTGGGTTCCACTATAAGTTCATTCGTGATATGCTTATGTTTTACTTTTTAGGCGCATGACTTATCCATCTTCATTTTCTGTGCCGGTATTATTTATCTGAAGATTTTCCAGATCTTTCCAGAGGTCCTTATATGAAATTGAATTTGGCTAAAAAATGCTACATATTATTCAAAGACTTGTCACTGAAAATTTGTAACTTATGGTTTAGGCTGTTAAGTTTAATTTAAGTTTCATTACCAAATATGTAAATATCTAGAAGATGTTAGAAAGGTTCTTCCACATAAAATTCAAAAAATGTATTCTGAACCACTGATTAACGAAAACTTGCAACTTAGTTCTTAAGTGTAAGATGTAGGCCAAGTTTTTAGGTTGTTAGTTCGCTGCAACAGATGTAAATTTCTAGAAGACTTACCTTACAATCATTAAGATTAAATTAATTCATTATTGACATTTTCTAAATTCAAAAGGGTACACTCATTGATTTCAATGTGGAGTTATTTGGACACAGGGATTTTGTAACTTTATATTAGTTTAGGATTTGTAAAACTAAGTTTTTAATTAGATCTATCAAGTTCTTCTGTGTTAATTTTATTTTGTACTCCAAAGTTGTCTAGAAAATATGTCAAATAACGGACAAACGGACAAAGTCAACTTAATTAGCACATTTTCAAAATTATTTTACTTTTAAAATAAAAAAAAACCGATAAAACAAAAAAAAAACGATTATTACTTTTTGATATAAAAATTTTTATCAGATTTTATATATTTATTTCCAATTTAGGTATTTTATAAGAATAATATTTTATTGATGTCCTTTTTTTTCTTAATTTCATTGTCTTCCTTTTCCTTCTTTTTTTCTTTCTCTTTCTTTTTATTATTATTATTATAAACAATTGTTTGTTTTGCTTTTGCTTTTTAATTTTAAATCTTTTAAAATACACTTAGAAAATAAAGTTTGCTCTCTTTTCATTCTTTTTAGTCTATATTTTGTTTGAAAATTTATGCAGGATCATTATTTAAAAAAAAATAATAAAAATAAAAACAAAACAAAAAAATAAAAAAACAAAACAAAAAATAAAAAAACAAAAAAAAAAGGATTTGTTCTAAATTGAAATCAAAGTTCAATTATTATTAAGTTGGTCAGTAACTCGTTCTCATTTGATTTTAAAGGAAAAAGGAAAGAGAAGAAAAATTTAAGAATTGGAAAAATCAAATAATATAAAAAGAAAATTTCTGTTCAATTATTTAAAGTTTTTTTTCTACTTCATGTTTTTTTTTTTTTTGTACTATAAACAAAATTGTAGAAAGAGTTGTAAGTTTTGTTTTTTAATAAGTTTTCCTTTATATACAAATGTTTGTATAGTTTATAAAAAAAGTTTTATTGTTTAATAAAATAAAAAAAATTAATTCTATTAAATCCAAATTTACAGAATAACTAACTTGGTTCGAAATATAAAGTATGTTCAAGAGGCTCGGATCACTACTGAAATGATGTCCTGAAAATAAGTATGAATATTAATATTATTTGCTAAGGATTTTTATGTCCTATAGAAGTATTTTCTAAAATAATGATAGGGTACATTGAGTAATTATTACAAATTGAAAGGCTCGAAATTAACCACAAATTGAAGGACAAAACCTACAAAAAAAATTTTAAAAGAAAGCCATTAAACGTTCGGTCACTTTGGCACTTAACAAAATAAGAAAAATGGCTTAACCGGCATTAAACTAAAATATACCACAGATGCAACCGGATCTTGACTTTCTCAAGTACCAAAGAAAAGTACCTTCTAAGGGATAAATTATACGAGGTTCAGCGGGAATTTGATTACAAAGTCAAAATTTCAAAATTTTATATTGGATAATATTTACAAAGTTTTTAATTTGAAATTTGTACACCCAGTGTTAGGTGAAGCTTAAATATGTCCTAAAATAATTCTTAACTATTTACTTTTTATTTGACTAAAAACTAAGCTTAGGTACAGGCCTTTTAAAGAATAATTTATGTGAGATTCAGATGGTGTTTGTAGGTGGTTACAAGTTCAAGGCTCTAAAAATTTTAAAAAACTTTTAATTTGAAATTTTTATACCAACAGAACAAGCCTCTTTTTACAAAATGTATAACATTAAAAATGAAATAGAGTATCAAATATGAAATGCAGGCACCGTCAGAAATCAAAAGGCTCACCTTTATAAAAAAGTCAAGTGTTGTATTTTGAATATTGTGGTGTTTGGCCTTTATGTTATATAAACTTTTATGGTATTTGAATTTGTTTTCTTTATTTTGATTTTTACTTTTGAGATTCTGAGTTTTAAAAATTTTTTGAAATGGCTTATTGTAGTGACACCAATATTTTATACATCGAATATCATAATAATAAAATCGGATTAAAGTAAATGCTTAAAATAAATAAAATAGGACTTGTTTTCCTCTTATTCATCTGGAAAAACAATTTTTTATTTAAATTTTTTTTTATTTTTTACTTTTAGGAAAATATTGTATTAAAAATAAAATCATTAAAATTAATAATTTATAAAGAATTTTTCCTTTGAAATGAAAACAATCTACTAATTTTAAGAGAATTATATACCAATTTAAAATAAAAACTAATATTTTAAATTTATATTAAAATTTATTTTAAAAATGATTGAATTTTATTTTATTTTTTAAAAATAAATCTTAAATATAATTTAGTAAAAATTAAAATTATAGTTATAAGAATTAAATTTATAGTTATAAAGAACACAATTGAAGAAAACGGAAAGAAAATTAAAAAAATTTAAATTAAAATTTGGCACTTTATTTAAAGATATTTTTGTCAAATCTTTTATTAATTAAAAATTGTTAAGATTAAAAATTAATTAAGATTAAAAAATATCTTTTTATAATATATTTATAATACTATGAAATGCACTTTAAATTAAATTCAGATATTATTGGAACAAAATGTCAGAAAATTACTTATTAGAACTAATGACATGGTTTTCAAATTTACTTTGCAATGTATAAAATTCTGTACAACAATATGGTGATGCCCAATAGAGCTGAGTAACAAATAAATTATATTATGCAAATCGAGT
>CAUJBZ010000076.1:0-16405 GCA_963082915.1 Dolichopus griseipennis | reverse complement strand
AATTCTCACCTTTTTATACCCGAGTTACATCCTTAACACATAATGATAAAACAATTAAAGAAGTAATAGAATATTTAGAATCAGGAAGATAATTTTAATAAAACATGTCTTAACAAAATATTTTGTTATCAAGTAAATAATAATAATCAATATTAACAGACAAAATAAAACATGTCTTAACAAAATATTTTGTTAACAGGTAAATAATAATAATCAATACTAACAGACAAATTAAAACATGTCTTAAATAAGAAAGTTACAATCAGGTAAACAATAGATAGTAAACAAATCAAGTCATGTTTTAATAAGATAATTATTATATTGAGACAAGGAAATTACTTTCTTTGTTTTTAAAGAAATAAATAAAATAGATTAAGATTCATATTATGTATCTGAAACAAAGAAATTACTTTCTTTGTACGATAAAATAGAATAAGATTTATATTATGTATTTAAGACAAAGAAATATCTTTGTATAAGTAAAGAATTAAATAAAATATTGTAAATAATAACCAATATAAATATTGGTAACTAATTAAAAAAAGAAGTCAGTCTAAACCAAATTGTTGAACTTGAATAATCTAAAATAGTTGTAAAATTAAATTTAAGATTTAAATTTTAAATTTCAATAAAATTAAAACATCTATTTAAAAAAATAAATTATTGTGTTTTTTTTATTAATAACTAATTAATAAATAAAATTGGCGCAGTCGGTAGGATATCTCTCCAAAGAGTTGATATCTAGTGAAACGAATCTAAATATATATAATAAAATTTAAAATAAAAAAAAAAAAAAAAATTTTTTTTTATTTATAAAAACACGATTAAACTAAAAATCAGTTAATCAAAAGTGTTACAAAAATTTTTTTTATAAAAACACGATTAAACTAAAAATCAGTTAATCAAAAGTGTTACAAAAATTTTTTTTTATATATAAAAACACGATTAAACTAAAAATCAGTTAATCAAAAGTGTTACAAATTTTGTAACTACAAATATAATAATATAATATTATATGACACAAAGAAACAGTTTATTTGATAAAAATAGAAATATAAATAACAAAAATAACATGTCAGAAATCGAAAATTTAAAACAGTTAGTCTTGGAATTTCAAGAAAAACATAAAAATGAAATACTCGGAATGCAGGAAAAATTTCAACAACAAGAACAACAACATCTATTACAACTTCAACAACAAGAACAACAACATCAATTACAACTTCAACAAATAAATCAGCTACAACAACCACAGTCGATACAGCAACAACAATTAGACTCAATATTCAAGTTAACACCAGAACAATGTATCAACCATTTCCGATATCTAAAACCATTCAACGGTGTAGGCGAATTCACGCTACAAGAATTCATCAAAGCAACAGAAAAAGCTATTGAATTATGCAACAAAAATGTATGTCTGGAAGCATATTGCCAAGAAATAGTAATAAATGAAAAAATACAAGGTGATGCCAAACGATGCATACAACGCTTAGGACAACAATTAACATGGAATATAGTAAAGGCAGAATTAAAACAACACTTCAGACCCAGAGTAGATTATGCAGAGTTAATTAACAAATGCAGAAGCTTACGGGCAATCATGAAGATAATGACATTGATATGGCTTCTATCATATCTCCCGAGCAGCCAACAAACAATGACAATACACAAAATTGACAGCCAAACAGGTTATACGATTATAAAATTAGATCAAATTGAATTACCAAATAATTTTGAGACAATACTTCACATCATAGACCCAAATGAAATAAATAAAGTTATAGACGAATTAGAAGAAACACTTAATCTACTAACACATGAATACAATCATAGAAAAATTATTTTGAAAGAAATAGACAATATAAGAAACATGGTTCATACAATGTTACCATATAAACAGAAAAGAGGACTAATTAATATAGGTCGTACAATTATAAAATGGGTTTTTGGCACTATGGACAATGAAGACAGACAAAGAATAGAAGAACACATACTAACTATTGACAAAAATAACCACAATTTAATAAAAAATATGAACCAGCAAATTAAAATAAATGATAATTTCAATAAATCTTTTATAATGATACAAGAAGCAATTAAAAATGATAGACAACAAATGAATCTTCTATACAAACTAGAAAGAAAAACTTTTTCATTCAATCTAATAAATGAACAATTATTTAAACTAAATATTATTAAGGAAAAAGTTAAACAAATCCAAGATAATATTGCTTCAGCTAGATTAAATTTACTACATCCAAATATATTATCAAAAGAAGAAATAATAAAATATAATATAGATTTTAAGAAATTAAATCAAATACGATTAGGACTAGCCAAACATATAAACGGAATAATAATTTTAGCTATAAAAATACCAATCGACTATGTAATATTAAATAAAAAAGTAATTATACCTATAAACAATGAAAATAATACCTTAATCAAAGAAAAAATAGAATATACATTAGAATTAAATAATAGTTATTATATTACAAATTCAGTTCATCACAATCATTTAAAGAACTGGAAAAATCAGAAAATTGTATTTTTAAAAATAATTGTAAACTAATAACTAATTATGAAAGCAAGATAATAAATATCGATGAAAATTCTCTAATTATACAAAATGCTGTAAAATTCGAAATGAATAGTAACTGTGATGAAAGACAATTTACCCTAAATGGAAACTATTTTGTAAATTTTTTTAATTGTAATATTAACATTGATAATAAAAAGTTTTCAAATACAGAATATCACTATATAGAAAACTTTGTAATACCAAATTTAAATAAAACAAAATCTGAAATTAGCTTAAGTTTTGATGACATAGTATTAAAAACTAAAGAGAATATTCAAGAAATTAACGAATTAAGATATCATAAACACATCAATTATTTTGGAATAACAGGAATTTTAATTATCCTAATTATCTGCTTTGTATTAATAAGTATTAAAATACAATTCATTATGAAAACTCAGGAGAGTTTCCAAACTAAGAGGGGAGGAGTTACATCCTTAACACATAATGATAAAACAATTAAAGAAGTAATAGAATATTTAGAATCAGGAAGATAATTTTAATAAAACATGTCTTAACAAAATATTTTGTTATCAAGTAAATAATAATAATCAATATTAACAGACAAAATAAAACATGTCTTAACAAAATATTTTGTTATCAGGTAAATAATAATAATCAATACTAACAGACAAATTAAAACATGTCTTAAATAAGAAAGTTACAATCAGGTAAACAATAGATAGTAAACAAATCAAGTCATGTTTTAATAAGATAATTATTATATTGAGACAAGGAAATTACTTTCTTTGTTTTTAAAGAAATAAATAAAATAGATTAAGATTCATATTATGTATCTGAAACAAAGAAATTACTTTCGTTGTACGATAAAATAGAATAAGATTTATATTATGTATTTAAGACAAAGAAATATCTTTGTATAAGTTAAGAATTAAATAAAATATTGTAAATAATAACCAATATAAATATTGGTAACTAATTAAAAAAAGAAGTCAGTCTAAACCAAATTGTTGAACTTGAATAATCTAAAATAGTTGTAAAATTAAATTTAAGATTTAAATTTTAAATTTCAATAAAATTAAAACATCTACCTATTTAAAAAAATAAATTATTGTGTTTTTTTTATTAATAACTAATTAATAAATAAAATTCCCGTACGAACATAGTTCTAAGGGTATAATAAATTTGCCATTACGTTTGTGACGCAGAGAAGGAGGGGGGGTAGATATAGACTCAAGTGTATGGATCGGATCAGAATCGAAAAATAAATCGATTTAGCTATGTATGTCCGTCCGTCTGTCCGTCCGTCTGTCCGTCCGTCCGCACGATAACTCAAAAACTAAAGAAGCTAGGATTTTCAAATTTTCACAAATTCGTTTTTATGTAATAGCCGTCATCGCTATTTAAATCCAGTCATTTTGGACCATGGGTTCGAGTACCTGCCATACAACTTCTTTTTTTATATAAGCATTACTCTGTACTTATTACAGCTGGGTGTCTGAAATTTTGCCAAAAGTAGTTTAGTTTTATGACCAAAATTTCTGCAAAATTTGGTTGGTCTACTGCAGTGGGTTCGAGTAGCTGCCATACAACTCCTTCTTTTTATGAGTATTACTCTAAAACTAATGAAGCTGAATGTGTAAAATTTTTGCCAAAAATAGTTAACTGTAATGGCCAAAGTTACTGCAAAATATGGTTGGTCTACTGCAGTGGGTTCGAGTAGCTGCCATACAACTCCTTCTTTTATATGAGCATTACTCTATACCTATTGAAGTTGGGGATCTGACATTTTGCCAAAAATAGTTTAATGTAATGGCCAAAGTTACTGCAGAATTTGGTTGGTCTACTGCAAAGGGTTCGAGTAGCTGCCATAAAACTTCTTATTTTATATGAGCATTACTCTATACCTATTGAAGTTGGGGGTCTGAAATTTTGCCAAAGATAGTTTAGTGTAATGGCCAAAGTTTCTGCAAAATTTGGTTGGTCTACTGCAAAGGGTTCGAGTAGCTGCCATACAACTCCTTCTTTTATATGAGCATTACTCTATACCTATTGAAGTTGGGTGTCTGAAATTTTGCCAAAAATAGTTTAGTGTAATGGCCAAAGTTACTGCAAAACTTGGTTGGTTTACAGCAGAGGGTTCGAATAGCTGCCATACAACTTCTTTTTATACCCGTGCATACATATATGACATCGGGTATATTAGATTTGCTCCTCCGTTTGTAACGCATCGATCTAGACGAGCTAGATATAGTGTCAAGGGTACGTATCGGCTCAGAATCGAAAAATGAGTCGATCTAGCTATGTGTGTCTGTCCGTCCGTCCGTCCGTCTGTGTGTCAGCACGATAACTCAAAAACTAAAAGAGCTACAGTTTTGAAATTTTCACAAAATATTTTTCAATCAATTTCTAGGTTCCCTATTTTTTTTGGTTAAGATCGGACCAAAACTTCGGGTAGCTCTCGAACAGCAAACTTTTTTAACTCCAATATTTTCATATAAAAATTTGAAAATTTGCTAGGCATCTTGTAACATGAAATTATATGAATTTTGTTTGTTTTTGTTTTTCTGTTTTTTTGTTTATTTTTTTTTTTGCATTTTTTTTTGTACGATTTCGAGTTAGAATTTCATATGATTTAAATGATGCGTAGTTTATTAAATTTAAGATAAGCAAAAAAGAACACAAAGATTTTTTTTAAGTAAATGGCTTATTGATATTGATAGATATTTATGAATATATATGATGAATCATCATGATGATTATTATATGAATATGATAATATGAAGTTGATTTGGTTTAAGTTTAATATATTGGTGAATTAAAAATTAATTATAAGAGATGGAATTGAAAAATTAGAGCAAGAGTTTTGAAATTCACACAAAACATTTTTGGGACATTTTTGAGGTTCCCTATTCTTTTTGGTTAAGACCAGATCAAGGTTTTGGGGAGCTGCCACACAACTTCTTTGCACCAATATGAATTTCTAAGAAACTGATTATACTACGAGGATGAAAATTACACACTGTTAGTTATATAATGAATCGAGCACTTATATGAAGTTTCAAAATGATACGGCCCCATTTTCGGGGGGCTGCTATACAACTTCTTTGCACCAATATGAATTTCTTGGAAACTGATTATACTACGAGGATGAAAATTACACACTGTTAGTTATATAATGAATCGAGCACTTATATGAAGTTTCAAAATGTTACGGCCCCGTTTTTGGGCAGCTGCCATACAAAGTTGTCAATTCGATAACTGTGAATCTAATGAAGCTACGAGGTTAAAATCAAAACTGGGCAGATAAAGTAATAGGACAAGTTAGTTGGCAAAGTTGGACATCACTCGGACCAACTATTAGGGTGGGCTATTTTTTTTTTTTTTTATGGGATAATAAGTTAATTAAAAATTATGGGATAATAATTTAAATTTTTTTTTAACTATTTTACTTTCTTATATTTTTTTTTTTTGTAATATTTATAATAGCATAGGGGAAATAAATAACGGTTAGTGGGTATGCACGGGTATCTAAAAGTTGACAAGGGCAACTATAATCTTCCTCGTTTTATATGAACATTGGTCTATACATAATAAAGCTGGCTATATCTGATATTTTTCCAAAATAAATCAAATTTTACGTCCAACATCTGTACACTATTTAAGTTGTCTCTTAGAATAAGTTCGAATAGCTGCCATATAACCTTTTTTTTTGTATCTATAACTAAGGGTGTCGTTAGTTTATGACTTCTTTAAAATTTGGTTAATGTCAAGCGACAGTAAAGTAGCTGTTATAAAACTGTGAAATTAATGTTCTCATATTTTGTGTTACAAATTCTGTAACACTTAGGGCCATTCAATTTTAAAGTATTGTAATAATTATTACCGTAATATAAACACTCAAAACTTCTAAAATCCAAGCTTCTAACAAGATCTACAAAGCTCAAAATATATAAAACACTAATAAGACCAATCCTTACTTACGGATGCGAAGTATGGAACTTAAAAGTAGCAGACTGTAAAATGCTCTCAATTTTTGAGAGAAAAATATTAAGAAGAATATACGGGCCAGTCAGAATTGATGACAACATTTACAGGGCAAGATTTAATCATGAACTCGAAGCACTGATACAACAAAAAACCGTTATTCGATTCATAAAATCGCAGAGAATAAGGTGGCTAGGCCACATTATCCGCATGCCGAATGAAACAGTCCTAAAAAGAATTTTCATGCATCGTGAACAAGGAACCCGAGCGAGAGGAAGACCAAAAAGCAGGTGGTTGGAAATGGTTGAAGCAGACTTAAATACCATGAATGTTACAAATTATAACACCCTAGCAAGTGATCGAGGAGAATGGAGGAGAGTAGGCGAGGAAGCTTTGGCTCACAGAGGGCTGTAATGCTAAGAAAGAAGAGAATATAATAATAAAATAAAATAATATATTTGTACTAAGAATTTTAAAACATAAATCTTTTAATAAAACCATAAAAAATTAATTACATAAAGTGATAAATTTCAATAACTAATTTTTCTTGGTAAATATAATTATTTGATGTTTTCAATTAAGCATGTTTTCATATTCAAAGTTATAAAGTTTTTTATTAATCTTTATACCCGAACGAACATTGTTTATTTCCAATCCAAATTTAGGAAAATTTTATTACAGTTCCAGGTATACTATTTTTCTCTCAAAGTATAACCATTGATTAAGAATTATATATAGATAAACATTTTCATGTTAAAAATTTATATGAAACTTTTTTCGCATATTTTTTAAAATTCTCTGAAAATCGTTGGCACGAATATAAATGTATTGTAACTATTTCTATTTTATAGTATACACGTATACCTTTTTTTTTTATTCTCTCAATTTATACCAATTTATAAATTTTTAGAATTTTATTTTTATTCTCTCAATTTATACCAATTTATAAATTTTTAGACCATTTTTCACTCTACATAGTACATGTTACATGATTCATGAATACGATAGCAAAGATAAAAAAAAATCACAAGAACAAGAAGAAAAAAACAAAGATTTTTTCATTCATAAATTCAAAGTTCATTTTTTCGAATTGATTTCTTTTTTTCTAAAAAATTATTTAAATTTGAATGTAAATAGATATGTAAGCATATAATGTTCTAAAATAATTATTTTAAAATCTAACTTTATAGATCTCAATAACAAATAACCTTTATGAATATTTGAAGGTGACCAAATATTTTATTTTCAATTTCTTATGAGTAGGGCAAATAAAAATATGCTCTAAAAAATCCGTTTTAAGCGCTTAAAATATTCTCTAAAAAATCTATTTTAAGCATTTAAAATATGCTCTATGAAAAGGATATCAAATATATAAAAAAAGATCCATTTCTTAGAAATCTTAAATAAAACGAATATTAATAAGGTGGGCTAGTGTTTAAATTGTTTAAATTGTTGTTTAAATTTAAGAATTAAAAGCAGATAGTTTTTTTACTTTTTTATATATTTTTTTTACTATAATTTTTTATTTTAAAGTTAAGTTTAATGAAATAAAATAAAATTAATTCATGAAATTAAAAAATTAAAACAAAATAAATTAGAGAGTAGAATAAGTTAAAATTAAAAAAATAAACATAAATTAAGTAAACATAAATTAAAATAAAAAATTATCCAAATAACGAAAATCTTACATCTAGTAAAATTAAAAACTAAGTTTAACTGAAATTTTGGTCGCAATATCACAACCATTTCACTTAAATTTTTAAATTAGAAATTATTCCGATTCGATCGTAGGATGCTTTTGTACATTTAAAAGCTCCTTTCTACATTAACTGAGTTAATTGGTGCGAATTTAAATGCAATAGTTTCGTTTATCGTGTAATTCATTGTAGCATTGTGTATCGCTTCACCAATCAAAGCTGCAGATATAGGTTTTAATCAAGTTGAAAGTTTCTGAATCAAGTTGAAATGAATAATAAAATAAATATGTATATGTACATGCATACATAGAGATTTCTTTAAAAACCTAATACCTACTTGTTTATTTTAAAAGAAGGTGAAACTTCCGGAAAGGGGTTGTGAGCTATCAAGATGACGTCATCACATAACGGTACTAAATATCTCAAAGTTTTCGAATATATATACCATTAGTGGCGATGGCGCCATCTAGTGATCGAAAAATGCATTACAAAATGTTCCTAAGATTTTGTAGCATTTTTATTAAAATGTTATATTTTTCCTGTTAGTCAATAAACTGGAACCAACATCTTACACTATTGTAGGGCATGATATTGTCTTTCATAAACAACTTGTTTCATCTGGATCGGTGGTACCATTTTTGAGATATTGCAATTTAAAGTGAAAATTTAAAAAAAAAAAAAAAAAAAATCAAACTTTCAAAAAAACTACTATAACTGTGAAATTTTCAAAAACACCCAGTATTATTATTATAACATTAGAAAGGTCTCTTAAAACTCTTTCCAACGGTATATAATAAGTATGGCATATGTTGACAAATAGCTCCAACAGAGAACATAAATGCAAAAATGACGCAACAATTTTATTAAAAAATACATTTTCATACTTTATTTGTCATAAATTTATTTTGCCTTTTTGTTTTCCATTTGAAATATTTATTTTAAAATTTAAGAATGTACTTTATAGTTTGATACAATATTGAGTTGGGTTTTGTTTAGAGGATTTTTGAGGTATTTATATGTATGTAAAGTATAATTAGAAAGGACCTTAGAGTTGGTTATAAAGTCAGAATTATACGCTTTTTCCAGAATATTTATATACTAAGATTTTGAAGATTGACAGGGTTTTGAGTTGGATATAAAATTACGCTTATACTGTTCCAACAACCTGTACAACATTCAAATGCGAAATAAAGCCATATCGAGAATTTTTTTACGTATGGCTTTATTTCGCATTTGAATGCGAAATAAAGCCATATCATTTTGTAAAATTTTACCAAATAAAGCCATATAGTAAAATTGATACAAATTCTAACACTAAAATGAAAAGAATGGTATAAGAATTCGGATACCTATTTCATTCAAAAAATTAATAAGTTCCTAATTTTTTTAATACACTGTAATAAAACATGTTAAATAATATTATATTTTTATTACGGGGGCTGCCGCCCCCGAACCCCCGCTAACTCAATTATTGAAGCTAGATTTTGAATCCAACACTAAAATGAAAAAAATGGTATAAGAATTCGAATACCTAATTCATTCAAAAAATTAATAACTTCCTAATTTTTTTTAATACACTGTAATAAAACATGTTAAATAATATTATATTTTCATTACGGGGGCTGCTGCCCCCGAACCCCCGCTAACTCAATTATTGAAGCTAGATTTTGAATCCAACACTAAAATGAAAAGAATGGTATAAGAATTCGGATACCTATTTCATTAAAAAAATTAATAAGTTTCAAATTTTTTTAATATAGTGTAATAAAACATGTTAAATAATATTATATTTTCATTACGGGGGCTGCCGCCCCCGAACCCCCGCTAACTCAATTATTGAAACTAGATTTTGAATCCAACACTATAATGAAAAGAATGGTATGAGAATTAGGCATAGCTATTTCATACAAAAAATAATCAACCCTAATTAATAAATATAAATATTCTGGAAAAGGGGGCAATCCTGCTTTTGAATCCAACTCCAAAATCCCTCCTAATTGAGAATCCCACATATACACATATATAAATATTCTGGAAAAAGCGTAAAACCCTGCTTTTGAAACCAACTCTAAAACTCCTTCCTAACTATTTAAATAAAAAAGTTTGGAAAATTAAATTGCTTCTATTTTCACAAATAAAATTACTTCTGATTTTGTAGCCTAAGGGCCTTTCTAATTATATTTTTACATACATATTTAAATAAAAAAATTTTAAAACTTTGAGGTTGTCACCTCCAAAATCCCTCAAAACGAATTGTCAGAACCAAACTCAATATTGTATCCAAACCTAAAATGCATTCTTACATTTTTAAATTTGCCAAAAAGGCAAAATAAATTTATGACAAATAAAGTATAAAAATGTATTTTTTAATAAAATTGTTGCGTCATTTTTGCATTTATGTTCTCTGGTGGGGCTATTTGTCACCATATGCCATACTTAGTATATACCGTTGGAAAGAGTTTTAAGAGACCTTTCTAATGGTATAATAATAATACAGGGTGTTTTTGAAAATTTCACAGTTATAGTAGTTTTTTTGAAAGTTTGATTTTTTTTTTTTTTTTTTTTTAAATTTTCACTTTAAATTGCAATATCTTAAAAACGGTAGCACCGATTCAGATGAATATGGATTTATATGAAAGGCAAAATCATTCTCTACAATATTTTATGATGTTGGTTCTAGTTTATGGTCTTACAGGAAAAATATAGCATTTTAATTAAAATGCTACAAAATCTTAGGAAATTTTTGTAATGCATTTTTCGACCACTAGATGGCGCCATCGCCACTAATGGTATATATATTCGAAAACTTTGAGATATTTAGTACCGTTATGTGATGACGTCATCTTGATAGCTCACAACCCCTTTGCGGAAGTTTTGCCTAAAAGAATGATATTTTAAATAAATAAATATCTAAATAGTGACATAAATTTTTATGTTTTTTTATGAAAAATATTTTAAATGCAAGAAAAATAAAAAAATTATAATCTTTTGAACGAAAATTGTCAAAATATACCAAAATATGCTCTTAGAAGTTAAAATATGCAAAACATGCTCTAACAAGTGAAATATGCAAAAATATGCCCTAACAAAACTAGCTTAAAATTCATAATTTTTGTTGAAACGAACTACTATCTTGTTCATTTATCGATATGACATAAGGAAAAAAATATGCTAATGCATATTTTTATTTGCCCTACTTATGAGGTTTCAATTAAAGCCAAAAAGTTATAAAAGAAAAATTCAAATTTGAGCGGTAAATTGTCGTTTTATTTTCATAAATTTTAACTAATAAATTATTAATTTCTCAACAAATTTTTAGTAGATTAGGTTTTCAATACTTTATACAGAGCCATAAAATTAAAATTTTACTCTAATTTATCTTTTTATTCATTTAAAATGTTTAAAAATTTCTAATTTATCTTTTTTTTCCACACCTTCTAACTTGTCACCAAAGCATTGAATCTTGAAGTGAAACAGGTGGATCAGCTTTTGTTTAACAATGAAAAATAATAAATAATTTATTTTTGTTTATTTTATATATTTAATTTGGTAATGTTTTACTAGAATTATAGTTTTACCTTTGTTTTATTCTTATAGTTTTATGCAACATAGTAGCTACATGTTTATAATTTTTTTAATTTCATTTTTTTAAAGGGTTTTTTATGCCAAATTGAACGTTATTCATTTTATTTATTATATAACTTCAATTCGGCCTTTTCCCTTTTCTAAAATTATAAAATTAAAATTGAATTTTTAAATTCATTGTGTTTTTAGTTTTTAATTAAACCAAATTTTTCAGATATTATTTTACTTTTCCCATCTCATCTATTTAATTTTATTTCTCAACAAGTATTCAATTTTATATACGATGTACGGAATTTTAATTGTACACACTAAATATCCAATTTTCATTCCGTTTAAATTCCTAAATTTAGTCTATTCTAAAAAATTCATTTGAAAGAAAAAAACAAATTCGTTTGTCTGCTCTTATTATTTCTATATTATTTCAATACGTAAAGAGGTAAAATGAATACATACAGTCTTACCCCGGTTAACGTTGTTAAATGGTTCCAGAAAAACGCGACGTTAACCGAAACAACGTTATGCGAAGCAATTACATAATTAAGAAAAAAATGTTTGGGTTTTTCAATAAGAATAAAATAAGATTTTATTATTTTTAACTAAAAAGGCATGAATTAAATTTTATTAAAATTGTTTTATTATTTAAGAAAGTGTAAAATTATAAGTACTTGCTAACAAAGGGGTTACAAGTGTACCTGGTAAATAAATGGGTTTTTTAATTTGAAGTTTTTGGACGAACGTTTTTTGTGTAAGTTTACCTAATAAATACTTATGTAAAATGCAATCATTATTTTCATTTAATTTTACCTCTACCTGTTGGTTTTTCTACTTTGTTTAAAAAATTTACTAGGGTACGATGACTTTTTGGTCTACTGTATATACTACCTGTTGAATAAATGGATGTTGAATATATGGATTAATAAGTGTACCGGAAAAACCAAAAGGGTTTTTTTAATTTGAATAGTTTTTTTTTCAAAATTCATATTTTAATTAATGAAATATAAAAACTGATAATTTTTTTATGATATACTGATATTTAATTTTAGTTACTGATAATTTATTTAAAATACTGACCATTTATTTAAAATACTGACCCATTAAATAGTAGCCATAAATATATATGTTTTTTTTCTAAATTCTTTAATCTTTAGAGGTTTTTTGTTGAATCAAGATCAATTGTAATTTTGTTTTAACAGAAAATTAATAAATTATCTAAATTATCAAAATAGTAAATAAGCTATGGCATTGACAACAAAAAAGTATAAAAAATACTTAACCTGTATGGTGAAAAATTGTGTTTCCAATTTAAATAGAAACAGAGACAGGTCTTTTTATTCTTTGCCAAAAAATAAAGAAAGGAATTCTGCATGGCTTAGAGCATTAAATGTTTGCCCGACGTCTATTTTTAAGAAGAGGTATTATAACTTGGAATTAAAACAAAATTTATTTTAGGTTTATTGTCTTTTTTTGTGTTAAGGTATTATGTTTGCGATCTACATTTTCTTCCGGAAGATCATAGCGTATTGTTGCTGAAAAGGACGGCTATTCCATCTTTACATTTAAATAGTAACGCAATAAATTCAAATCAATTGAATAAAAATTGGCCAGAAATTTATGATTTTAATTCTAATGAAAATGTTGTTGTAACATCAATGAACAGAAAAGTTTTAAATATTGAAAAAGGAAGGTATAGTTGAAATTGATGATTTGAATATGAGTGCTGATATAGGTGCAGTAGATTTTCAAAACTCTGCACTTTTAATGATGAATAATAAATCATCTGGAATAAAAAACTTAAATGAAATCGCAACTGAAAAAGAAATTATAAATGAAATCCCAGCTGAAACCGAAAATATAAATGAACTTTTAATTGATAAATTGTCGTGTAATTGTATGAATTTTTATAGCAGAGATGATACCTGTGAAGGGTGTGTAAATAGATTAAAAACTTTAGAAAAATATAGAAAAATGGTAATTGAAAAAGACAAAAATAATTTAAAGTTGGAAAAAACAATCAAAATTCTTAAAATTCAAAATCGTTTAGAAGCTAAGAAAAAAAATCAATTAAAAAAATTAATGAACAAGAAAATAAATTTAAATAATTGTATTAAGAAATTAAAACATGCTTCTCAAAATAGCAAAACACTTGCCAAAATAGTATTAATGAAAAAAAAACCGATTTAATGAAAATGAAAAAAACCTAGCGCAAAATATATTTTACAAGTCACCTGCAACTTATGGATTTATGAGAAGAACTTTAAATATCAATTTGCCAAGTAAATCATCAATAAAATCATGGACTAAATTAAAATTTATTGAACCAGGATTAAATAGTGAAATTATTAATCATTTAAAAGCTAAATTAAAAAGTATGAGTGAAACATCAAAAATTGTTGTGCTGTTATTCGATGAAATATCTATTAGAAAAGATTCATCCTATAATATAAAAAGAGATTGCATTGATGGAGTGGAAGATATAGATGGCAATAGAAAACAAAAATTTGCAACTGAAGCACATTTCTTCATGATTCGAGGTTTGTATGAAAATTATAAATATGCATTTTCCTACAATTTATCTAAAAATAATTTAAAAGGAGAAACTTTAAGACCGTTGTTACTAAAATATGTCAAAGAATTAACACAAATCGGTTTCAAAATTGTTGCAACGGTCTGCGATCAATGCAGTACTAATCGAAATACTTATGAGTTGCTTGGTGTAAATAAGATGGAACCATTTTTTTATGATTTGAGTGGAAATAGAATTTTATGCTTTGTTTGATATGCCGCATCTTGTAAAATCTATTAGAAATTCGTTTATAAAAACCGATTTTGAAAATTGTAATAATGAAATTATTAGCTGTGATATTATCAAAAAAATTGTTGCTCAAGATGAAAAATGTTCATCAAAAATTTTGCCGAAAGTTGGAAATATTCATATTAATCCCAACACATTCCAAAAAATGTCAGTTAAACTGGCATTTCAATTATTTAGTCACAGTACATATGCAGCTATAAAAGCAACGGAAAACACTGATCCTAATTTTTTCCATTTAATGAGTAATAAAGTGAATCCAACTGCTGACTTTATTTTAAAACTTAATTATTTAATTGATTCTTTAAATTCTTCAAATTTTAATACTAGAAATACATATAAACAACCATTAAAAATTAAAAATTCTCCGTTTTTGTTCTTAGAGGACATATTAAACTACCTTGAAAAATTAAAAACTAAAAGCAATAAAAAAATTTTTTGCATTGATGGATTAATTCAAACTATTACAGCTATAATTTCATTATCCAAGGATCAAATAGATAACGAAAATATTAAGTTTTTGATGACACGAAGATTAAATCAAGATCCCTTAGAAAATATGTTTTCACATATTAGATCTGCTGGTGGTTATTGCAGAAATCCGTCTGCACAGCAAATTGGAAATATTTTTGCGAAGATGACTTGCGTTAAATTTATTTACAATGACAATACATCCTCAAATTGTGAAACAGATCAGGATAGTTATTTAGACATTGATGTTAATGTTTTGGCTGATGAAAATGTAGAAAATTGTGAAGCTAAGATTGATGAAGATTTTATTATTGAAAATTATGAAAAAGAAATAGAAAAAGAAAAAAATTTAGCAACAACTTCAAATGTCCAACAACAAAAATCATAAAATAACTTTGAAGAGTTGGCAATCAGATATTTTGCTGGATTTTGCACAAAAAAAAGTATCAAATTGTTATAGATGTACAATTCTGCTTTTAAAAAGTAATCAAATAAAAACGTCGCATACAGAAAATTTAATAATCGCTAAATATTATAACATCTATACTAATGATTTTGGAAGCCTATTAGCTCCGACTGATGAATATTTTTCAGAATCTTTTAAATGGTTTAAAATTTTTGAACATTTTTTTTATAAAAATTTCCATATTTTCAATTTAAAAAAAAGCAATTGTGCAATTGTGCGTTGAAGATTCTAAAGATTTCATAAAGAAATTTGAAGAAGAACATAAGGACCACATTTTAGCCGTTTTAAATCAATTTATTATTGTGCTAATTAAATTTATTTGCAAAAAAAAAATGGAAAAAATGGAAAATAATAGTTATCAAAAAATAAATTCAAAAACAATAAAACATAATAACAAAAATAATAAAATGTTCAAAAATTATTATTATTATAAATTGCACATTTGTTGTGTATATTTTTTGTATTGTATTGTAAAATTATTTACAATTACATTGTAAATAATTTAGTAATAAGTTTATTAAAATTAGTACCTATACCTATAGTAAGTTTTTCAAATATTATGTACATAGTTGTAAGTCTAAACTGTATAAAACTGTAAATATTTTATTTAATAAAGTGGATTAGGCCTCTTGGGGAAACCACAGAAAAATAAACGCGCCAATTTCTTTACCTCAAAGGTGGTGCGGAAAAAAGAAAATAACTTGTTATTAGTAGGTATTAAAATAAATAAAATCAGAGAAAAATTATATAGATAATAAATAATAAAAAAAAATGATATCAATATGTTATTGAAAACTATAAAGTTAGATTTTAAAATAATTATTTTAGAACATTATATGCTTACA
>CAUJBZ010000075.1:48925-107375 GCA_963082915.1 Dolichopus griseipennis | reverse complement strand
AGCTTCGGTGATAACTTTTAGGGCAATTAATTAAACCTTCTAAGAAAAATAACAAAGAAATTTAAAAATTTCATTGGGTCCTCGTGCCCAAACGGGTTAACCGAACTTAACCAAAATTTGTTTCAATCTGTCTTTTGAACTGAAAACTCATTCTGTAAAATTGTAAAATAAATAAAATACAAAATGGAAATAAAATTTTTTTTAAGCTCACCGGACCTAAACGGGTTAATATATTTAAAAGAGTCAAGAGGAGCACTTATGCAAACAATGAAGTCAGTTGGACTCTAGAGCCCGAACTTGTTAAACATATCCCGAACGACATATTAAAATTTGACAAAACACATAGCTCCTTTTGGGCTTCTAGAAATATTCCCGCAAAATTTGGTTGTAATCGGTCCAGTTGTTTTCAAGTGAATCCTAGATAAACAAACACCAATTTTACCCTTTATATACTACATCAGATTTATTTGTATTAAACTAATTAATTCTTAAATACAAGAAGTACAAGTAATTACTTTTTAAATACCGGGAGTACAAGTTGTTAAGATCATACTAACTATATTTAAATTAATTACTAATCAATAAAAACTACTTGAATTCAGTTTTAGCAATAAATTTTTTACACCTTTACTTTCTTGAATTTTGATTACTAATTTTCTAAATGCAATTCATGTTTTCTTGACAAGTTTAATGATTACTTTTATTGCTTCTGGCATGATAGTTATTTTGATTTAACTTTATTTTTTAATATCATTTTCTAAATTGTTTAATATATTAAAGTTAAATTTTTTTTCAATGAAGTTTTTTTTTTTAGTGTTCTAATTATGTAGATTATAGTATATAGTTATATGGATGTACATACATACATACATATATATTTGAAAAGTCATATAAAGAAGATGTCTGTGAAATTAATGTGTTTTTAAAGTAATTTATTTTTTTAAAGACTCTTAAAAGGTGTCCTATATAAGTAATAGTACGGAATTTAATACCATAATAAAAAAAAAACACACATATACAGAAATAAACAAAATAAAAATAAAATTCCAAAGTTCAATAAAAAAATTAAAAAAAAAAAAATTAACTGGGACTTTTATATAAACGTAGGCCTCATATAAAAACTCAAATTATGGTTATAAAAAATAAACAATTTTTTTTTTTTTTTTTTTACACTATATTAAATTTAGAGCATATTATTTTATTACATACATTAAAAAAATGTTTTTTTTTTTTTACTTGCTTTTAAAATAATTGTAAATATATATGTATATGTATATATATATTTTTTATTTTGGTGATCATTAAATTTTCCCACAAAATAAAAAAATTACCCACAAGAGACAGGAAATAACAAACTATAAAAAAAATAAAAAAATTTTAAGGAAAAGATAAAAAGCACTCATTGTGTACTCTTTTAATTGGATCTGTACTTGATAGTCAATTTAAAATAAAAAAAACAAAAAAAGAAAAAACAATGGTATATAAAAAATATAATTTTTTTTTTTAATTAACTTGTCTCTAAAAGAATAAAAGCTCTTCTCCAATACTTTGTTCACCAGATAAGAATAGAACATTAAAATTACATGATTTTTAAAACTAATAAAAGTTTTAGGACTGCATTTCATTTTTTTTTTTATTAAAATTGTCAGGCAAAGGTAATAATGATTTTGTCCTTAGTTCTTATTTTAAAAATAGATAAGCTAAATTTAATACTAAGCATTAACTTTTCTAAACTGAATAATTACTTTCAAAACTGAATCATCACTCCCTCATGAAGTGAGGGATAGAACTACGGACATTGAAAGTAATGTATTGATCCTAATGAGAATAATATTAATATGCTATTAATAATTACAGCGATTTTTTTAAGATAGTTCTTGTAGTTAGGCACTAGTAGAAGTGTAAAACCAAAAACATTTTTATTTTTCCAAAATAACGAGAATCTGTGTAAAGTAGACTGTGTCAACGTAATGTAAACATTATAACATCTGGTTGATTACTTTTTTGAAAATCCATTTACCCATATTAACCTGCCCTGCTTTACAGCTTTATAAATTAAAAACAAACCCTTTCTAATTATACCCTTGGCAAATTATTATTTAAAGCAGACTTGAAAAGTAATGATTAAAATTGTACTTTAATACTGTGTTAGGTACAATTACTTTGTAATCTATGTTTCCTAATAAACATTTAAGAAATTTTTTAATTATACTATGAAAATTTAATTATCAGTAAAAAAGAATTAAGTACTTGATAATTTCTAGAAAGTAACTAAATTTGAATTACAATTACTTTTGTAATTTTTGAAATTTTAATTACTTTTGTAATTATTTTTTTGTTACTTAAATTACTTTTGTAATTTATTTTTGAAGAATTACAAGTAACTATTTTTGAAAAATCAAGTTATTTAAAATAAAACTAAACAAATCAATAAATCAAAATTAATATCTTATATCTAACTGGAGATAGCTCTTTTTAGACAGAAATTGAAAACCATTTTTCAAAGTACAAAATTTAAAAATCAAGTTGCATTACTTATTTGTAATTCATCCGAGTATTTAGTTTGTTTTTGGTATTTCAATATTTTAAAGTAATTAATTATCAAAAATAATTGAAAAAGTAATTTAAGTACTAAAAATAATCAAAGTAATCAAAAATAATTACAAAAGTAATTTAAGTACTAAAAATAATCATAAAATATACAAATTTAGTTACTTTCTAACAATTACTATAGTAAATATACTTAATACTTTTTCCTCGTAATTGAATTTTCAAAGTATTATAACAAAAAATGATTAATGGTAATTAGCAAGTTATGAATTCAAAGTGGTTAATGGTACTGCTAATTGCACAAGTACTTAAGTTTTACAGATCTGCTTCAATATATCAGTTTACAGATTTTTATGTTACACAGTTTTGTTAAGAAAATTGGATTTCAAGCCTTTCCTTATATAAAAATGTAATTTTAATTTAAATATTTTTTACCAAGTAAAAACTTTATTAAATCTATTTTCAATAATTCTTATTTTATGGTTAACTTAAATAATATTAAATTTAATTTTATTATTTAATTAATAAAATTTAAAAAATTTTTTTTTAAAAATTTATAAAATTACCCTCTTAGAAAAACAATTTTTTTTAATTTGCCATTATTTTTATTATTTTATTAGTTCTTTTGTATTGTAAAAATAATTCTAAATAGAATATAAAAAAAAAATAAAATTAGTTACTGCGCCTGTAAATATGTATAAAATTAAAAAAATATAAAATATACGTACAAAAAAAAAAAAAACCTTAAAAATGAAAATGAATTCCCTTTAACATTATGTAAATATTATTTTAACATTATCATTAACATCAATATCATCATCATTTTGATCATTATAATCATCATATATATATATATATATATATATATATATATATATATACATGTACAGGAAATATTTTTACAATACAAAGGAATAAATTACCTTTTATAATATTGTTATTATAAAAAAAAAAACTTTTATATATATATAAAAGTATATATACATACATCCTTATAAATATACATAATATGTATAATATGTTTAAAATAATCCTTTGTCTTATTAATTTCTCATAAGGGATAAAAACAATTTGGGAATAGAGTAAGATTTTTTTGTATTTTTTCAATTTCTAGAGAACTTTTAGATATTAAAAAAAAAAAAAAAAATACTCAAAATTTAACTCAAAATTAAACTCAATGGTATAATAATTCTATACATTTTATATATTTAATAAAAAAAACTTATATTTTTGTGGCTATATAAATATTTAATTAAATATTTTATAATATAATAAGTAATAATATTGTAATAAAATAGTTAATATTAATAAATTACTTATGATTATAAATATTATTTAACAAGATAATAATAATTTTTAGCACATTTCCAAAAAATTTTGTAAACATGTGCCTATATAGCTTCACTCTGTCCGTCCGTCCTTATGTTTACAACATTTACACCGTTTGAAATAGAGTAAAGAAATTTTAAACATGGGTAGTTTTTGCAAAAAAATAATTTTGTAGAAGAATTTTTTTCTGTAGCCCCACCTGTTACGGGGCTACAGCCCCCCAAAGTTGGAAAAAGCCCTATACTTAAATGGTTATAACAAGAGTTTTGTTAGATATATTTTCAATCTGAACGGCAAACGATAGCTGGTTTAATAAGCTTTATAAATTTTGGACAGGCAAGTTAACCTTAAAGAGTCGGTTAACGAAATTTTTTTTGTCAAGCCCCCTATTTAGGACCTATAAGGGCTCGAAAATTGAAATTTTGCTATTTTTAAACACCTGTAACTTGAATACCTGTCCAATTTTTTTTTATTAATATACAAAATTTGAAAGTCCAACATTATATTTTAACATATGTTAAAGGTTTTTCCTTAATTTAAAAGCGGTTCCTTAAATTGAAGAAAGTGTCTCTCGAGAGGGGGGGGGGGTTAGATGAGGGCTATTAGAACTTTAAAATAAAAATTTACTGTTCTTAAACGTTAATATTGAAGCTTGAACATTATATTCCGATAAAATACTTAGTATGAAACACTATATTACTTTGAAAATGTGCTTTTTTAAAAACCCTTGGTTTTTTATCATCACTTGTTTTTAATTACTCTTAATATACTTTAAAAAAATTTAATTTTATTATTTTATATGCATTTTAATAATAAACTAAGCCCTTAATTAATATGCACAAAAACAAATTGTATATAATGTTAATTATTTATATTGTATATTTTAATAATGAATTTATTTTTTTTTTTTTTTTAATTTCAGGTAAGACACATGTAAAAATCAAGGAAACTTAAATTATGTAAAAATGGTGGTAAAAAAAAAAAGGATTTTTAAATATACAATAAAAAAAACCTTAAAATAAATATTCATTTTTAATTGTGACATATCATAGTTTAATGTATAATTAAAATGACCTTAACTAAAATATGAAAAAACTTATAAATAAGAATATTATATGAATATTATATTATATATGTATGATATATAATAAAAAGTAATAATATAAAATTTAAATTTTAATGAAATATTCTTAAATTCTGCAGTAAATTTATTTAGATTATTAAAAATATGATTATTTTGAAAAACTTGATCTTTAAATAAGTTTTGGCGCTCTCAGTGGCAAGGCATTTATAAAATATAACTTATAGTGCCGGGTTAGGTTATTGAATGTTTTTAAAAATATTTAACCAATAGAAAAGTTACTGAAAAATCTTAATAAATTAACTTGATTATTCTAAATTTTATAACTTCCTTATCTGTAGAGTTACGGTATGTTTAATTAAATATGGTATGACCTAACCGGGCATCGAACCCGGACCCTCTCGGTTAATAAGCAAAATGCTTACCCGTTACACCACCGAGGCCGTAAAAAAATAAATATATTACTTTCAAATATTATTAAACTAGATTTTCAAATCCTTCAATTACATTCAAAAAGCAGTTTGTTTATACAATACAAATTTCAGTGAAGAATGTCTGTGACAGTGTTACTTACAGCAATTTAGATTTATGTTTTTTTTTTTAATTTAAACTTTATTTATCCCTTTAAATCTTAAGCTAACCTAAAAAAAATTTAATGAATATATTGCTCCTGTTATATTTTCATTAACATTTAATCTAATAATATTTATATTAATATCCAAAATTTATCATAGTTTTGAAAACATCAATTGAAGAATTTTAAAATATTATTAATATATGCTTTTGTAAAAGATTTAAGGATATTAAAAAACAAAGGCTCGTATATTTTTTAAAACACCAATTGTCTATTTTTAATGCTTGCGATCCTTTATGAGGAGTAAACTGCTCTTTCCTACTCTCAACTACTCCTAGCTACAACAGCCCTTGTAAAAGAGTATATGAGAGGAGTAAATAATTGAAACATTTCCAGCAGGTGGCTTTAATTTAAATTTTTCATAATATATGGATTTTAATTTGATTAGGTTATGTAAAATCATATTTTTTATTAGATATCCAATATGCACTTTTTCCATTTTACAAAAATATTATTTATGTATTGAAAATAATAAACTTTTCAAATGACAGGTAATTTTAAAATGTCAAATATATGTATGACAATTAATATGACAATCAACCATTCCTATCTATCTTGCTCTACTCCTTCATTTACTAAAAGGAATGCATGGAAAATTTATATATGTCTGATTTACACGTATTGTATTTGCAACTCCGTATTTGCTCTGATTATATACTGTGACTTGTAGAATGATTTCTAATCAGTTTTATAATAATATTGTCTATTATGATTTTTGTTTCCTTGTATAAATATTTATTAGAGTAAAAATGTTTGTAGTCGGACTAGTACTCTTTCACTACATTTTACGATTGTCTCAATGAAAGACATAGTATTTATTTATTAATATAATTAAATCTAATATGTCAGAATAAATAAAGCAATATCAGTGTTAGCACTCGACTACTAAGGCCATTATGAACTTGCTATTAATGTTTACAATAATTATTTTATTTTATGTATTTACACTTTACTTTTTACATAAGACATAATTCAAATATTATAAATTGCATACATTTCGGCGCTAAATTGTTTGGACTCTAATATGTTGTTGTTTCGATATGGAGGATAGCATACGCAATCTTAACAGGATTATTTTTTGAGAATTTGAGAACTCACTTTCAATATTTTCTATTAATTTATTAGTAATATTATTTATATTGTTTTTATTTATTTGTATATTTTAAATTATCTTTGGTCGTCATAGCGATTTGAAATTCAATTAAAAAAATTCATGATCCGTACAAGAATCGAAAACGCAACCCCTCAGTTAGTAAGTCAAATGCTTACCAACTAAATCACCGGGACCCAGCCCCTATTATAATCGATATTTTTTATGAGAACATATATCTGCCTTTTAATTAAATTTTTACTTATAATTTTGATTCATGGAAACCATTTTAAATTAAATATGTTAAATTAAATTTTTTTAAAAAATTAAAAAAAAAATTTAATTTAAAAAAAATAAATAGATTAATATCAATTTAAATAACATTTCAATTACTCTTTAACATTTTTACCCCCATTATTAAATTTCATTTAATTGATTATCATATTAACTTCTAATTAATTTCATATTGGAATATTCGCGTTTTTTTTTTTATATTTATTTTTCTATTTAATATCGATGCTCTAGATTATTTTTTATTTCTTATTTTGTTTGTTTTTTTTATTTTTCTTTTTTATTTTTTTGTTTGTTTGTTTGTTCCTTTTTTTATTGTTGTTATATTATGTTTATTTTATTTTTATTGTAATTATTTATTTAATTTCCTTTATTTTTCCATATCCTATTCAAACACAACATGAAGATAATCAATATATATATATATATATATATATATATATTAAATATCTATGTGAAATATATATGTATATATACATATATATATCACGTAGTTTATTTACAATATATGAATGTCTAATGCATGTTTTATCCCTACGAAATTATTATTAAATTTTAATCCAATACTTTAAGACAACACACAGTTTTGTATTTATTTTTGGTATTATATATCGACCACACTAAATCTATTGATTCAATGCACTACGTTTACATGCTGGATGTAATTAAAACAAAAATTTAAAGAGGTTTTCAAACAAAAGTTTTAAATATGAGGTTTTAAATTAAATGGTTTCAATTAATGAATATGGTATAAATAAAGAATAGAAAATGACTTTCCAATTCGTGTTCAATAAAAGGTCAGAAAATTAGACACAGTTTCAATTATAGTTAATCCCAGTAATATAAGGTCGAATAAATAAATTTTACCTGACACTCTACTTAGATCGGGGTCATTTTATAGTATTAAATATTAACTTATTCAACTATTATTCTAGAGGTGTCTTTATTTTTCCGAAATCTGTCATTATTTTTAATTACAACTCAATTACATTATATCTCAACTCAACTCTAATAAATCGATATCTGATGTGAACGTAGTTCATATAATTATGTATTGAAATAATAAAAAAACAAAACTATATTATTTCATTATTGTTGATGCAATTTGAAACCTGTGAATATACAAAACACATTACAGGACATTTATTATAGGACATTTCCTATGTTCTTTTTATTATTTTTCTTGTTTTTTTTTTTTTTTAATTTTTGTTTATTATATATTCTATAGAGTTAGTTATTCATACAGTGTTTTTTATTTTATTTGTGTATTTTGATATAATATATATATATATATATATATGACTATACATATACATATTTATATTTTAATATCGAATGAGTAAACAAAGTTTATAATCAATTAATAGTAAACAAAAAATAAATTTTTTAGAAAAATAAAATAAAGTATGTAGTCAACCAAGGCTTGTTAAAGGAGCACATTTCAAAATGACAATGCCAACTAGTTTAAGTTAAATATCTTATCTCTAATCTAAGAGACTTTAAATTCATTCTTAAGAGTTTTTGCAATCCCAACTGATTTTGGAGTTTTAAAATAGCAAATATTCATTTTTTTACCCAAAGAAAGTTGTCTATTGGCCTAGGGCTTTGAAATCTTTTGGCAGATTATAATTAAATTTTAGAACGACCAACCAACAAATTAGCACATTTTTTTTGTTTTTTATAAATTCTTTGAATACCTATATTCTATCAAAATTAAAATTAGGAGTGGCACAGGACGAATAGAATTGAATATCGAATCGTATGATGACTCAAATAAATAGAGAAAAAAGAGAAAAAAAAAAAAAAGTGTCGGATGACGAAAATGTCTGATGGTAATTAGCAATAAGAAAACAGTTTGGTTTCATGGTTTTCTTGGAATTTAATAATGTAAAAATATTTTTAATATTATTATTATTATGACTCTCTGTATAGAATGCATATTGATTTTATCTAATTATTATGTATATTTAATCATTAACACGTGGATTTATTATAGCATTATTTAATCGAGGTTTGAAAATTTTATATAACGATATAATTTGCTATCTTATTCAGTGTTTTTTAGAAATATTCAATCCAACCAAACAGCAAACTTTTCTTTAGAGCTTTTTCTACAGGGTGTTGTTATTAAATAGGGAAAGTTAAATAAGTTTAAAGGGGTTTTTGAAACATCCTATATTTGGTGTACTTTTCTAGCATATTTGAAAAATGTTTAAAGCTCTTTTTGATAAAATGATTTTAAAAGTTGGTTTTTTGAATATTAATTGATTTTGAAGTAATTTAAACAAAAATGTTCTAGTTTTTTTGACTTTAAACTTTTGTTACTTCGAACTTTAAGAATTTGAAAGACCATATGTACTAATTCAAGCTCATATTCCATTCTACAAAATGAATGTTGTTGTAAACCCAATATCTGAAAAACAATGCACATTAAATATCTCTCTCCAATACAACTTTTTCCGGATGTTACTCCCCGTAGATGTCTTATAATTAAGGACTTTGGAGTTTTTTTTGATTCCCAACTTAGCTTTAAAACTCATTATAACCATATTATAAATAATGCTAATTCATTATTGGGATTTTTTAAACGTTGTGCAAAGTAATTTTCAGATCCTTACTTTCTTAAATCGCTTTACACTTGTCTTTTAAGACCAAACCTTGAGTATGCTAGTCAAGTTTGGTCTCCGTTTTATATGGTACACATTTATAGAATTGAGGTAATACAAAAATATTTTCTTAGATTTGATTTACGCCACTTGCAATGGTTGAATTCCATTATCTTCCACCATATGAACAAAGGCTAAAATTGACTTGTGTACTTTAAATTTTCGACGAGAGATTTCTGATATCATTTTTATTACTGAAATTGTCAAGGGTTACTTTAAATCTACTTTAATTTCGAATAAAATTATTATTAGAAATCTTTAACGCCTTCGCTCTTGCAATTTATTTAAAACAATAATCATAGGACTAATGATGGCAAAATTTAACCTATTAATAGAATGCTTATTTTAGGTAACAAACACAAATATAATATTGACTTTACACTTTCAAAACATTCCCAAAAACAAAAATTATATAATCGCTCATAGGATCATTTTTGTTTTTTTTGGTAGTACTGTAAAGTTCATAGTTTTTAATTTTTAATAAATAAATAAATAAATAAATAACGGATATGGTGCCTATGCTCGAAAGTTCGAAACCTTGTATAAAAAAATTGTAAAAAGTTAGCAGACGTCTACAATTTTAAAGAAACCTTTAATACTTAAGAAAAATGTCATACATGTCAAAATATAATGTTGGAGCTTTAATTTTTACGCATAACTTTAAAAGACAGCCTAAAAAATGGAGGACTCATACAAATTTTTTAAAATTTAACTCATTTTAAAACTTTAAATTTCTAACCCAAACTGACTTATGGATTATATAATAATTTAATTTCGAATATTGTTGTTTCTAGAAATCTGCTAAAATAAAAATTAATTAAAAATTGATAAATGTATGCATACCTTAAATTTAAAAGGTTGTGAATTGCACAAATTTAAAATTTTAAAAAAATATAAATTTTATCATTTAAAAACGAATTCTTAATTTTTTTAATGTTTTATTTTGTTGCTTGTAAATATCTTCAAGCAGTGAATGAAAACATTACAAAGAAAAATTGTCTAATAATAATAAAACAAAATAAAAATAAAAACATTAAATAAAAGTTAATTTTAAACAAAACTTATACACAAAAGTAACAAAAAGAAATTAATCTTTAAAAAAATTTTTGTAGTTTGCATAAAAAAAACTATACAAAATAGCGTTTTTAAATTTCATAAGCTTGTCATAAAGTTTTTTTTATTTTTATTTTTTATTTAAAAAAAAAACAAATTCAAATAACATAATAAAACAATAGGGTGCATGACAAAATTTCGAAAAACTAAAATCTTAAAAAAAAAATGTTTGTTAGTGTGAGTATGCAATTTACTGAATGAAATTTAATATAAAATTATGGTATTTTAAATATATTTAACAGGGTTTTTTGACATATGTCAAAATATTATTGCGTCAAAATATTATTGTGTCAAAATATTATTGTGTCAAAATATTAATGTATCATTAATAATTAGGGATTTCAAATTGTAAAGAATTTATATTTAGGAATATGTATCAGATTTTAATTTAAATTAAAGGATGGTTGGTGCAGTGGTTTACATGCCACCCTTTTAATCGAGAATGCCGGCCTCGAATCTCAGTAAAAATCAAAAAAACTTTTATCTGGCTTTCAAATCGACTTTGGTACCATTGGCCATTGGGTTCAAATTAATAACAAAACCAATAATTAATAATTCGAAATTTTTAATAAAAAATACATTAATATTAATAATGTAATTTAAATTGAAAATATAACTCACAGATACAGAATACCGTATAACTCAAATGAAAAATTATTAGAAATATATAAGAAATAGAATTGAATGTATTGAAAATCAAAGACGTTTCTACATATTAAAAGGTCTAATACTATCTCATGTTTAAATAATATGTGAAAATCAATAATAATATGTCCCTTCGTGTCCTATATGTACGTATAGTATAAAGTGTTATATTTAAATAAAAATATGTGAATAAAAAGATATGATTCTAGAAATTAATTTTTGCACTGACAAAGCTAATTATTAATTTAGTATATTTATACATTCCAAAAGTGTTATACAATGTAATTAAGTATTATAAAGTATATAACATTAACTAATAAAAGTCAAGTATAGTATTGCAAAAGCAATAAAAATTAATTGGAAAGCACGAATTCTAACATAAGGCTCATTTGCCTAACACTTAAACAGTACGCACGAAAGTTGAAAGGACACTGGTAACGATTATTTTCAATTTTTCCCAAAAAATTGATTAATCTCAAAAATATGTGAATAAGCATTTCATTATTATATACATTTAATTGAACTTGCCTGTGTCTATGGCTTTATCTTTCATTCTGTCAGTTAGTGATACATTTATATTAGAAATCTGACCATTAATTTATAAGAACTGTATGGTTCAGTAATTAGCAAAGTGGCTTAGAGTGTAAGTAGATCTGAGTTCGATTCTCCTTCAAAGATAAAAATTTTTTTGTTTATTTTTTATATTCAACAGAAATAATAAAAAAAAAATACAAATAAAATTAATTTATTTGTATAGTTTCTTTAAAAAATTTGTAACTTTAAGAACTAAAATACTTCACTTTGATAATATAAAAACATAGACCAAATAATTATGTAGACGATCAGTTTCATATAAAAAATTTTTAGGGCTTCTTTTTTTTATGTCAGTCATTCATTAATTCATTAATTTAAAATTTATACAAGTAGGTAGGTACTTAAATAAAAAAAGAATTTAGATTAAAATTAAAAAAAAATTTCACCATGAAGCGAAATTGAACCCTAACAAAAAAAATTTATCAGTAATTTGTTTTTGTTTTCTTTATACTTTGAAGAATAATCTGCGTAATAAAAATGTAACGGTTGTGAAATGATTTTGTATTAATATGGAATATATGTATATGTATATATATATATTATAGGTAATAAGTAAGATAATAATCTTATAAGAATAAGCGAGTGCGCATTTTTTGTTTTTTGTATATGGAAATATTTAAGTGAATAGTTTTTATTAATGACATTAATATTTCGAATTAGATTTTCAACCATGTTATTGTTACATTATTATGAGCGTATGCATGTATATGCATGCAGAAATATTATAAAAGACCATATACAAAGAACTAGGTATTTACAAACATACATATATATGTGCAATGTGCAAAAATTGTATTCAGACTTAAAGATACCTAATAAATATAAAACAATATTGTTTAACAAACTAGATAGTTAGTGTTTTAATATAAAAGTAAATTGCTGGATTAATTTTAACAATAACAAGAACTGTCTTTCATTTCAGCAATTTACTTTTACATTTTATATCAAAAAACTTTTAAATGCAAAAGATCTGCCATCTATTTTTGGTTAATGAAAATTTTCAACATTTTAAGCTTAAAAGTTTTGAAACATTAAAAGAATTGTTTCTTATACCAGCAATTTACTTTCATATTAACACAGTAACAAATTCCCAAGATCTACCTTCAATTTTTTATTTTCTGCATTTTAGGGGGCTAGTACTACTTTAATAAAAATATATATTGAAAAAAAGAATTTTTTTTTATTTTATTTTATTTTAATATTTTAAAAAAAATTATTTTCTTCGACTTTTTGAATCTCTACATTTTAGTTTTCAATTGAAACGATATGAACCCAAATTTAAGCTTAATAAAAAAAAAAAAACAAAACTACAAAAGAATTTATTAAAAGAATAGAAATAACAAAAAATAACAATTCGACCTTTGTAGTTATTTTTTTTTTTAAATTGCGTTTTAAAACTTAAAGTTTTTTTAGTAGATATTTTATATTTTTCTTTTATTATTTTAGAAATTTTTCAGAGGTTATTTTTTTTTATTATTATACAATATTTAAATATATATATATATAAATATATACATATATATATATTTTAAAATTCGTTATTGTTTTTCATATATTCTATCTCTTATTTTTTATATTTTTTTTTTTATTCTTAAAACAATTTTCTTTAAAAGAATAATAATAAAAAAAAAAAAAAAATAGAAAAGAAAATTCCACCTCAGTTTTACTGTTATTTTATCTTTTGTTGTTTTTCTTATTTTTTTTTTTTTTTGTTTTTTTTTTTGGGTAATAGAATAACAAAAAAAGAAAAAAGTTCAAGAAGAAAAGATATACAAAATTATTTGCTTTACGATCTTGAATAGTTCCATTTGCATTAATGCTATTCAGGATAAAACTTTTTTTTTAGTTTTTTTTTTTGTTTTTTTGTTTTTTTTTTTTTTAATATCTATAAAATATGAAAAGTGCACAGATTTTGAAAAGCATCAAGTTAAAATTTTTATTTTTATTTTTTTTATTATTTTTAATTTTAGTATTATATTTTTTTTTTTTATATGAGTAAAAATGGATGGATGCAATAAGATATTTTGTGTTTTTTTTTTTTTTATTATTATTATTTTTTTTTCCAAAGAAAATTACATAAAAATAAAACAAAATAAAAAAATAAAAAGGATAAAAAATAATCGTAGTTCATAACGTATATGTATATGTGTAAATGCAAAAAAAAAATGCAACAAACAAAATATTAAAAAAAAAAATATAAAACTGTATACAAAAAGTAGAATACGATGTCAAGGACAAAACAATAATAATCATAATAATAATAATAATAAAAATAATAATAAAAATATATTACACTAAAATATGTATATGCATGCGCGGGGAATAAACACAACAAAATAAAAACAACAACAACGACAATAACAACAACAAAATGTTGTCCTGTCCTGCAGTTAAAAAAAATACAACGAATCGAACAAAAAAAAATAGAAATGCATATGCAAAAATGCACATACATATGTATGCACTTAATTATAATATAGTAAAAATTCACCCGCATATTTACATTCATTATTACATACATATACATATACATAGTACGAGTATAAGAGAATACAGAAACCGTCGTACTTTACAATTTTTTTTTTTAAATATTGTTTGCATTTTATTGTTGTTGTATTTTTGTTTTTTAGTGTAACAATTTATTCTATGTTTCAGTGTAACAATTTATTCTATATAATATTTTCACTTGTATATGTAACATATTTTTTATGTTAATTTTTAATGCCTACTCTTAATAGCATATTCAGTCACTAACTTGAATACACGCATCTATAATTAAAAAGTGAATTCTTTCAAAAAAAAAAAACAAAAAAAAATAAAAAAAAAATAAAAAAAAAAATATATATATTTGGCCGACACACTTTAGTTGGATGGTTTCCGATTTATTAATTTTGTTCTTGTTGTTATTGTTTGTTGTTTGTTGTTGTTATTATTTTCTGTTGCATTTTTATTTTTTTATTATTATCTAAAGAATAAATATTATGTAAGTGGGATGTGTATTTGAAAATGATATTATGAAAGTTGTTATGCGTTTAGAATTCAAAAAATTAAATGTAGAATGAAGAACAGATAATGGACCGTTTCAAATAAATTGATTACTTTTTTTAATTTAATTGGGTAGGAATGAGTTTTTAAGCATAGTGGAATTTTATTTAATTATGTCAATCGTCATTTTGATTATGTATGATTTGTATGATGGAGTATGTGACGCATCATCTTTGACGTTTATGACATTTGAAATCTCTATTACAGACATGGACAAAATGTAGCTGGAATCAAATGAAATACTTATATAATAAACTTCTATAATACTGAAATTTTAAAAAAAAGTATTAAAAGAATTGTTAAATACTAAAATAAAAAGATAAATTGAAAGAATTGTTTTTAGGTTTCAAGTCAAGATATGCAGATTTAGAAGGCTTTAAAACTTTTTATTAAAATTCTGTTAAATCAATTTGTAGTGGATGTTTTCGAAAATAAATTTCTATACCTTGAGGTATGCTTTCCAATTCCGCAAACTTGAAGTTAGGATTTGATAGAAATTTAGTCAGATGAAGTGTAGATCAATAAACTTAAATCACTAGACTTCATATAACAGAATTTTGGAAAATTTCTTTGGAATCCAAATCTAATTAGTTTTGTGGTTCGAACATTACCTATATTCGGAACCAATTATACTAGCAAGTTATCAATCTGATTTGAGAGTAATTTGATAATAAAACTCAATTTCAGTTAATATTTATATAAAGCACATGGGCTCTACAGCATTTTGAGAATTTACAAAAGAGCTCCGCACACATAAACCAATGAGCGCCTCTTCCCTATAGTAAACCACTTGACTGTCTTTTTTTTTTGGTGGATTCCATTTAACTAGAAATTTGTATTTTGAGAGTCTGTAGTAATACCAAAATCAAGTAGAATACGCACTTTTATGATCCTTAACCATATAGTTGGCAGTGAATAACTATTATTTAATCCTTAGATAATGTAAATTATTAATTTACATATAAGACACTTATCGTTTATGCCATTTTTTGCAAACACTAATTTCAGATTTTCAATTTAATTAATTAATTTTTTTCAAGTATTTGAATACACAGAAACAGACTCAACAATGCTGCCCACTTAAATTAGAAGGGTACATTATTAGAATAAACATATTTATATAGATTAAAAAGTATATTCTTTCAATAAACAGACATTGTTTAAAAATAGTAAAAAAATGGAAAAACAAATGCTTTGGAATTTTTTAAGAAAAATACATTATGTAATATTTTATAAATTACTAAAAAATATTAATTATAAATAAAAATAAACCTTGAATTTAAAATATAAAATTAGTTATAGTCCATTTAGGCATATTGCAACGACCATTAATTATCACTTAATCAAATAAATTTTTTTAATAAATTTCTTGCACCCATTTTTGAGAACAAATAATGAACCTTGATTAATAAAAAACATTTACTTAACAAAAAATATTTATTTCATTATTGATAAGTGGTTAGCGCAATAGATTCCAAATTAGAGGCTAAAAATATTTATGTTTCCTAGTATCCTATTTTAATTACAATTGATTAATATAAGCAGAGTAAAAGTAGCCAACCTAATTTGATTAAAAAAAACTTTATAAATGCCCATCTCTTCCTATTTATAAAGGTCCAAAATAAGACTTGCAGATTTATATATTTTAAAAACTTTAACAAAATCGGCAATACTGATAAAATAGTGTAGGGTCATAAGTCTTTTAGGGAGCTTACTTTAAAATATTTACGTGGGACATAAGTTCCTTTACAAGTGTCCCTTTAGGTTTCTTTAGGGAGTTATGACCCATCAAATGAGTTATCAATCCCTTTATTAAATTATTAGTTTCGTTAGGGAGTTATAACCCATTAAGTGAGCTATAACTCCCTTTATTAAATTTTGTGGCCTGAAAGTTTTTTCTGATGTATGTATTTGGTATGATATTTGGTTAAAAAATAAAAATTGACCCTTTTTCCAGAATATTTATGAATTCAAGTTTAGGAGACTTTGGTTACAAAATCAGGATTACCCTTTCTTCAAAATAGTCTTTCAAAATGTAGTTTAAATGGAACATAATTGTTGTTATCTTAATTTTGATAAAAGGCAAAGTCTCTGATTTCGAATTCAACCCCAAAATGTGTACTCGTCACTGATATTATATAATTAAAATTAAAATATTCTTTAATATTACTAATAACCTCTGAACTCAGAACTGTATAAGGGAGTTATGACCCACCACGCTGAGTCAAAACTCCCAGTGAGCATTGCTATGTCACTTCAATTAACAATATCCACTTAGATTCCTTATATACCTACCAGTACATTTGTTTCAATTATTCCTACACTCAATTTTATATTTATCATGAAATTTGTACCAACCACAATTAATTTAGACCATGTTAAATAATTTCACACCTTAATTCAATAATTTTTGAAATTTTACATTATTAATAAAAAAAAGAAAAGTCCTGCGGTATTGCAGGTGTAAAAGTAATACTTACAACAACAAACCATATAACAAAACAAATCCCTTTTAATACTAAATCTACATAAATCATAAAAAAATGTTTTATTTTTATTTTATAATTTTATTTTTCATTTTTATTTCATAAAAACTTAAACTATTTTTTACTTTAAATCTTATATTTATAACACCACCCACGTGTGTAAAACTTACAAAAAAAACATTTTTTACATTAAGTTTGAGTGAAAATTTTCCTAAAAAAAAAACTTATGATTAAGTAAAACTTAAAAATTACACCGCAATATTTACTTAAAAATTGTTAAAATGAAAAAAAATAATAAAAAGTATTTTTGCAGCATCATTAGTTCGGAATATTTACTTAGTTAGGGTCAGAGAGAAGTTATTTTTATATTCTTATTACATACTTTATTCCTATGAAACTAAAGTGAATGCAAACAGAGACAAAAAAAAAAGAAGAATAAGAAAAAAAAAAAATTGCTATAAAACATACAAACGAATAATATTTAAACTTATCTTCCTTGTAATGTACTGATGTCCCTTTCAATCTCCTTAAAAATACAAAATCTCTCACTTAGTATATGTATCGACCATCCCTATATAATATTTTTTTTATAAGCATCATTGCCAAACAGATCGTAAAATAACAACAACAACAACAATAACAAAAACAATACCAACAAAATAAAGAAGGATATTTAACCTCATCTCAACTTTTACATCAGTTATAATTTTATCCTTTTTTTTTTATATTTTAATTTCGTTTTATTTTTTTTTTTATTTCACTTTTTTTTTTATTTTCATTTACGCCTATTTAAAACCCCTTGGTGACTGAATTATTTTATTTTACATTTGTTTTTGTGTATGTGTATGTTTGCATGCAAAGTCAATGTAAAACAGAATAATAAAAAAAAAAATAAGAATATAACAAAAAAAAAACAAAAAATAAAAACTAAATAAGATATAAAAAAATATAAAAATAGGGTATTAAAAAATTTTTTTTAAGAACTCTGAGAATCGGATGAGTTTTTTGAAACAGATTATATATATATATATGAAATGAAGTTGATACATTATTATATGCTCGTGTACTTGTGGTAGAGGTGTAAAATATTATATCGGTATAATATTTTTATACCCGTATGACTAAATAGTCAATGGGTATAATAAATTTGCCATTACGTTTGTGACGCAGAGAAGGAGGGGGGTAGACATAGACTCAAGTGTATGGATCGGATCAGAATCGAAAAATAAATCGATTTAGCTATGTATGTCCGTCCGTCTGTCCGTCCGCCTATCCGTCCGCACGATAACTCAAAAACTAAAGGAGCTAGGATCTTGAAATTAGTAATTTTGCAATAGCCATCATCCCTATTTAAATCCAGCCATTTTGGTCCATGGGTTCGGGTGGCTGACATACAACTTCCTATTTTATATGAGTATTACTCTCCACATAATGAAGCTGGGTGTCTGAAATTTTGCTAAAAATAGTTTAGTATAATGGCCAAAGTTATTGCAAAATTTGGTTGGTCTACTGCAGAGAGTTCGAGTAGCTGCCATACAACTCCTTCTTTTATATGAGCATTACACTACATCTAATGAAGCTGGGCGTCTGAAATTTTGTCAAAAATAGTTTACTGTAATGGCCAAAGTTACTGCAAAATTTGGTTGGTCTACTGCAGAGAGTTCGAGTAGCTGCCATACAACTCCTTCTTTTATATGAGCGTTACACTACACTTAATAAAGCTGTATGTTTGAATTTTTGCCAAAAGTAATTAACCAAATGATATAATGTATATGTTACGGTCATACGGGTATCCCAGAGTTAACACAGTCTACTCTACTACACTTTTCCTCGTTTTTTTATTATTTTTTTTGTTGCCAAGTTTGTTATCCTTCCCGGTAAAAAGAAGAACACCACAATTCACACAACTATATAATAATTCGTTTCACAACTTTATTTGATTATAATCATTTTCAATTCGTATAACAAATTCATAAAAAATTTGAACATAAAATAAAATAAATAAAAAATCATCTGATATATTGAGTACCTCTATATTTAAATTGTGCAAAAATGGTTTAATTTTATTGTACCAAAGAACAGACATTAAAATAAAATTCATATGGGAATAATATAGTTTTATATTAATCGATTTTAATAGTTTTTGTTACGATTTGATTAAATAAAGAGTTTAAATCTGAATTGTATGTGATATTTTAAATATTTTTTTTTTTTTTACAAATTTTGTTTTTAAATTGAGAAAAAAAAATTTTCGTAATTTTTTAACATGGTAATAATTTTATATATTTATTTTATAAACTAGCTAAATGACATTAATAGGAGTTTTATAGGATTTTTAAAAGATTTGTAATTTATAGGTGATCATTTTGAATTGAAAAATTTTTTTTAAATTATAATTTGAAAAGAAATAAAACTAACAGATTTTTAGGATTTCAAATTTTTGTGGTCTATATGAATTTAAAGTTACAAGTCATTAAGTCATTTGATTATAGGTTCCAGAACTTTGTAAAGTTCTTTCAACAGTTGCTTTAATCTTATAATTTATCTATATAGTCAATATGAATATAATGTACAAAATTTTCTAAATTTTAATTTTTTTTTTAAATTTTGATAACAGAATATTTTTTAATCTTTATCCATGATCTTTATTCCATAATTTCAATTTTTGGATGGTAAAACTAATTTAAAATAACATTATTTGACTATCTTTAAAATTTAATTTTCTTCTAACGCCTAAAAGTATGCAATTTTAAAATCAGGAAAAAATTAGAGTTTTTAAAGCACCGCATGGCAACGAAAAAACTGTTTTACAATAAAAACATTAGTAAAAGAGTTAAAATAATTTGTTATCAAACATTAATTAGGCCAACACTTGTATATGGTGCATCAATATGGTACATCATTAGTGCAAGCTTAATGGACACATTACGAAAATTTGAAACAAAGTGTATTAGAGTTTGTACCAATATAAACAGAAAGCAAGACTCCAACTACAAGCACTTTTACTCCAATAAATACTTGTACAAGGAAGCTAAAATCATTAGAATAGACTATTTTATAATAAAATTTGTCATAAACCACTATGAAAGAGCACAAAAAACTCCAGAAAATGGTTTAATATCACATATATTTTATCACAATATAAATTACATTAGAAAGACCTTGCTTACAATTTTTATAGCCCCTCAGCATTTAATGTTTCTTGACAAGAATGGCTATATTCAAGACGATAATCATTTGTCCTATTATACCATTATAATAGACAGGCTACATACCAACTCATAGAATATAATCCGGGCAATATAAACGGAAAATAACTCAGATACGATAAGTCAATACTAGACGTAGATATAAAGAAATTATTAGTGGTTAGTGTTTTTAATTTCAATATTCATTCGATTAAAGGTTTCATTCGAAGGAGTTCATATATGCTTTCTAGAATTTACATAAATTACTGATAGTAATACAAAGAATCTAAATATTTCAAGATTCTAAAGATTTGAAAATATTTCAACTTAAAATTTGTAACATTGCGTCTATTTCACTATTAACGAATATTATACACAAATGTTATGTAGAAAATATTCAAATACAATAAAACCAAGAAGCATTTAGAAAAATATTAAAAAAATACATTAAATTAATACTTAGTAACTTAGTTAATGTAATGTGGCTTAGTTAATTAAAATTAACATGTACCTATACATGTACTAATAGCTTTCCATTTTAAACAAGTGATGAAAAAAATCAAGGGTTTTTAAAAAAGCACATTTTCATAATAATGTAGTGTTTCATACTGAGTATTTTATTGGAATATAATGTTGAAGCTTCAATGTAAACGTTTAATTTAGGAAATATATACGTTGGCGACTAAGTTACTACTTACTTATAAAAACCGTAATTTTTTTAATTTTTATGTCCTACTAGCCCCTCTATGGGGAAGGATGCTTAATTTCTCAAGGATCTAATCCTCACTATTCCCCTTCTTCCAACTTTTTTTGGTTCAAGGAATTAAATTGTGAATTATACCAAAATTTGGAATTTTATTTAGAATTTTACTATATAAGCAAAAATGGTTAAAACTGACAGACACTTTCTTCAATTTAAAGAACCGCTTTTAAATTTAAGAAAAACTTTTAACATATGTTAAAGTATAATGTTCGACCTTAAAATTTTGTATAATAACAAAAAAAAATTTGAACAGGTATTTAAGTTACAGGTGTTTAAAAATAGCAAAATTTCAATTTTCGGGCCGTTATAGCTGCAAAACAGGGGACGTGCCAAAAAAAATTTGTTAACCGACTTCTACTTATTTCTGAGGATCTAACTACTTCTAAAATTTTAAGATCCTAGCTTGGCCCGTATACAAGATATGTGTAGCCAAAAATTTTGCAAAAATTGAGTTTTGCATAATGGTAAATTTTAGTACCGTATGGCAACCCTGAACATTTGTCTTTTAAAAATTTATAAAGTTTATAAAACCAGCTATCTTTTGCCGTCTTCAGATTGAAAATACACCTAATAGAACTCTTGTTATAACAATTTGAATATAGAACTTTTTCCAACTTTGGGGGGCTGCACCTCCGTAACGGGTGGGGCTACAGAAAAAAATTCTTTTACGAAATAATTTTTTTTGTAATACCTACTGTTGGTTAAAATTTCTTTAATCTATTTCAAACGATGTAAAAGTTTTTGTAAACATACGGACAGACAGACGGACAGACAGACGGACGGACGGACGGATGGACAGAGTGAAACTATATAGGCACATTTTTACAAAATTTTTTGAAAATGTGCTAAAAAACCAAAAAATTTATCGAATTCACTTTATAATACATCCTAGAATCATTTTTAATCAATTTTGTATAACTAATTTCTGTTTCAGTACTAAACAAATTTGAATTGAAAAATCAATACTTAAATTTTCTTAAAAAATAAAAAGACAATTTTCAAATATTATAAAATATATTTTAATTTATTCAAATTAATTCTTAAAAGTTAAATTAATATTTTTCATCAAATTATTACAAATACTCTAATATAATATACTCATTTATTCATAAATCTAACATTCTAATTTTATTTAAATATACATATGTATATATATATAAAATAAAAAAAAGATCAAGAAAATAAAATATTAACAATTAATCCCATATATAAGTAAAAAAAAAATATTATGTATTAATGCACAACGTTAAAGATCTAAAATTAAAAAATAAAATTTAAACTCACCTCATTTTTATAAAATGTTTTCAAAGTTATATTGAAAATATAAAAAAAGAACATTCCTACTTCCATGAATATTTATACATCATAATTTTTCATCTTTTATATACACACATACCTACATATTATATTATATAAATTAATATATACATACCAATATGTATATAATTAAAAGGAAAATTCATTATTATCATATTGAATATAATATACAACAATTTTAATTTTTTTTTACACGTTTTATATACATGGATAGGAAAAAAAAAATGTATATATGTATATATCCTAAATGTATAACACTTATACAAGTAGAAAAAAAAAAAAAATTTTTACACGCATATTAGAAAAAAAATAGGAAAGAAAAATAATTATTTTTTTTTCTATACCTAGACTTCAGAGTAGGTATACATTTTTTTTATGTTAATAATAGAAATAATTAAAGTAATCTAATACATGTGTATATATAAACATTTACATACATATATATTATGTTAATTTGTATATTAATGTATTTCAATTAGTATGTATTAACATTGTAACGAACTGTTATACAATTAATATGGAAAAAGATTTTTTTGAATTAAAAATTCGAAAAAATACAGCAAAATTATAACATTGTTTTCTGATGGTTGTTTTAAAATGGCTTGATTTATCAATTTTAATTTTGGAAAAATGGAGCCTTAACTTCTCATATTTTATTATGCTGTGATATATAATAGTTATATTCCTAAATTATCAATTTGATATAAGAAAAGTCAATCATTTAAACAAATTAGTGCTGTTCAATTTATTTGTGAAACCGGAATAACTGTATTATTAAATTGTGAAAATCAATTCCCAAGTAAAAAGTTAAGAGTTTTGCCTATAATCGATTATTGTTTTAATGTACATTTAATTGAGCAACTAAGAACTGAAGTAGCCTAAGTCATTTAAAAATTTTATCAAAAATATGTACATTTGATTTTAATACATCCATTTGAAAATTTATTTTTTTAAACAGTAACTGTTTAACTGTTTAGCTTGTAAACCTGTCTTTACCACAGGTACATGTTGGATCATATTGGAAACATATTATATTCTTATTATTAGAATTGAATTGAATAAATCTTAATGAATTCTACTTACAATTTACACGTGAAGTACAGGGTGGCGCAAAACGACCGATACGGTTTGAATGTTTAATAACTTTTTTATTTAATGGTTAATTATTATTATTATTTTTTTTGTTATACATTATATTATATCCCGCAAGTGGTGACCATTTTCGTGCTCTTTCCAGCACATTTTCAATAACTTTTCGTAAAATTTCCAGTGTTATGGCTTGAATTTTATTGCGAATGTTTTGTTTTAGCTTTGGTGTGATCGCTGGCTTGTTTACGTATATCATTTCTTTCAAATAACTCCAAAGAAAACAGTCTGGAGATGCTAGAACCAGTCAAAGTGGGGCCAATTGAAATCGCTTCTGTGCGAAATAATGCTTTCGGCAAAGAGGTTCCGTAACAGGGCCATTGTGTCCCTTGCAGTGTGGGCTGTGGCTCCTCTTGTTGGAACCACAACTGTGGATGGTTTTCTACAGCTGGCCTCAAAAAATTGTCCAGCATCATTCGATATTCAGCACCAGTAATCGTAACTGAGTCATCATGTGGATTTTCAAAGAAATATGGACCAATGATCCTTTCAGACAATACACTGTACCAAACAGTACAATTAAGTGGGTGTAATTAACGCTGATGAACTATTCTTGGATTCTCCGTAGCCCAGATCCTGCAATTTTGCTTGTTTACGAAACCATTCAATTGGAAAGGGGCTTCATCACTTTGATAATGAGCGAAATTGATTGAAATTTCAAAATTAAATTCAACATTAGATTTTCAAAATAAAATTCAACAATTGTTGATCGCTGTTCTGTTGTGCACTGTTCCATTTCCAATTCCCCAAGTTTTCTTCACAAAATTCTGAAATAAAAATAAAAAATATAAATAAATTTAAAAAGTTATTAAACATTCAAACCATATCGGTCATTTTGCGCCACCCTGTATGAATAGGCATTAACATGTACAAACGTCTTAGATTTTCAATAGATACACTTCTATTTGTTATATATTATAATATTTTTATATGGGATTATAAGATATTTTTTTATCTGTGAGTTATAACATTAAAATTAAATTATGTGTTTATATTTTGTATTTTTATATTGCTATATTGTGCATTTTTTATTAAAGATACGTATAATTATTGATTAAGCCATTATTTTGAACCCAATGGTGAATGGTAGCTGTGTCGAGTATCCATAGACTACAAAGTCTAAGACTCCAACGATTCCATAATTTAAAAAAAAAATAAATTATTTAATTTAAAAACGTATATTGCAACTCATTTTTCTACAAAGTATTCTATTCTTTTTGAAAAAAAAAATTAAAAACCTGTAGAAGTAGGTTTAAGACTCAACGTATAAAATAGTACTTAACTTCTTTTTTTGAAGTATTTAATATGGAATAACCACTAAAGTGAATGAACTAAATAAGTTTTCTTTAATCAGAATTCATCCTGCATCTTAATGATTCATTGATATAAGGATTCGATTAAAAAGTTTACAACTATTTACATAACGATTGTAAAATTAAACAAGTAGTGAAAATAACGAAGAGTTTATATAAAAGCACATTCTTAAATTAAATAATGTTCCAACAATTTCAATAATTTTTGAATAAAGAGTTTATGAAACAATTTATAAGGTAGTTTTTAGAAATTTTTTAAGAACTTATATACATCTAAGAAACTTGTACAAAATCGGGAGACTCGTTCTTTAATTTTAAGGAATTTATCAATAACTAAAAAAAAACTGTTTACAAAATGTTAAAACATTATCTACGAGTTCTATCTTTTGTATTTATTTATTTTTATTTAAGGCAGCCCTTTCGGACCTTTGATCGAAATTATCAATTATATTTTTTGTTATATATGATCCGACCAGGACTTGAACCCGAGATTAAACAAAAGACTGATGTCCTTACCACTACGGCATGGTCAAATTATGCTTTGTATATTACTTCAAAAAAATCTGGGCAGCTACAGTTACAGGTGTTTTAAATTATCAAATTCTAGATCTTTGAATCCTTACATCGCATTTGTATTAGAGGGCCATACTACAAAGATTTTAAAATGCCACACATTTATTTTTTTTAAGGGGTAACTCTTCTCTCAAACATAAAATTCATAATTGAAACTGTTTAGAAGATATAAGGAATTAAGAATTTAACATAAATTGAGTACAGCTAAACTATAAATTACTGTACCGTTTGGCACCCAAATCACATTTACCCTAATTTATAAAGACTATAAAACAATTCTCGAATACAATTTCCAGATTGAAATATAAGAAAGATTTATAAGGAATATATTTTAGAAATAACAATTTTAATGTAGCCCTTTTCATGATTTAAAGGATATATATTTGCGTAACGGGTGTGACTGTAGAAAAAGAACCTTCCATCAAATTATTTTTTTTGTAATACCAACCCATTGTTAAAAGTTTCTGTTCTTTATTTTAAACGGTGTGAAAGTTTTGTAACCAAACGAAAGGACGGACGGAAGGACAGAGTCAAATTTTTTTTTAAAAATGTGCCAAGAATGTGCGACACTAAAAAATTCGAAATAACATTACACACCTTCATTTAAATGAACGCTTTGATAAGTTTTTCCAGAACTTTTAACAGAACTTGAATGTATCGAAAAATGTATAACCAAGTGTTAATTCATTCTTAAGTAAAAAATCCTATTGCATCTTTTTTTTCTTTCTTTTGTTTTTCTTTTAATAATTTTCTTAGATTTAAACTAATTTTCACTTACTTTGTGTAAAAGTTTTTCCTTTAAAAAAAGATTTCCTACTTTTCAAATTTATTTTTTTCTAATAACTAAGATGCAAAAATTTTTACAATTTTTTTTTGTAGTTTTTTCACTTTTTTTAATCAGAAATCTAAAGATACAAAAAAAAAAAAACAAGAAAAACAAAAAAAAAACATTAGAGGAAAAAAAAATTATTTTATATTAAAAATTTATAAAAGATAATTTTGTAAAAAGTTTAAAAAAAAAAACATAATAATAAAATAGGGTCAGTTTAAAATATACAATTTTGTTACAGTCTGAATACAAAGTACATATATATATATTATATATATATATATAAATAATATATGCGTATGGGTAAATGTATTCGTGTAAATTATATATATATATATATATAATATATATTTAATATTAATAAAAAAAAATAACTTTAAAATGAGTTAATAATTAATGGCTGTTGTATAGCAGTTTCACCCTCTTAAAACAATTGGAACGGAAAATTAACTTTTTTTTTCTCTTGTGTTTTTTTTTTTAATTTTTTTTTTTTATTTTGCAAAAAATGATTATTTTTTAACAGCAGAAACTTTTAAATGGTGGTCAAGTCTTTATATTTTAATAGAATATAATATATATATATATATATATATATTAAAACAAAGTGTGTTCAAATAACAATGAATTTCAATTTTAATCATTTGTAATTTTGACATGTAGAATTTTATCTATAAATTGTTAACTTTTACTGAACTTTTAAGTTTTGACAGGAAACGGTAAAATTAAACGGTTTACAAGTAATTGAAATTTTTGTCTTTTATATTAGAAATTTAAATTCTATTGTATTTATAAGTGATTTTAAATTCATATGTTTAAATTGAAATAAATATTCTACAGGAACCTTGAATTTATTATCTATTATATAAACTTGTTTATTTTTTTTTCCATAACGGATTGTTGTTATTCACAAAATATGGGCAGCTAAATCATACATTCCATAGACACCAAACTTCGCAAATGAAAGAATCGATTGGTATCCATACATAATCTATACCCGCGTGATTATTCCCTCTCACTTAAAACCTGTTTTACCAAGTAAATGTGTTGTACTTCTTGTTTTTATTTATATTCTAAAGCCACAAACTGGGAATTTAATTATAGGTTGTTTAATATTTTTTTTTCCTTATTCCATAGGACTTTCACCTCCATTTCACTCGATTCCACGCTGATTTTTTAATGGCATCGCAGGAGATCTTGCATTTAGCCATTTCTTGGTAAATTGTCTTGCGCCATGTGATGTTGGGATGGTTGTGTCTTCTAGTTCCTTGAGAGTTCCACTCTAATGCAATACGAGTAATGCTTTCACTAGGCTTACTAAGCGTGTTCCTATTCACCTCCATTTCCTACGTCTGATTTGTTTGGCTTTGGGTTTTTCGCCTGTTAGTATCCAGAGGCCTTCGCTGGATATTGCATTCGGCCAGAATATGCCGCATATTATCCTAAGGCATTTATTTACGAAAACGTGAAGCTTGTGGGTTAGTCTGCTGGTTACAAGCCAAGTTTCGCTGCCATATGTCCGGGCTGTTTTCACACATGCCCGAAATATTCTTAATTTTGTTTTACGGGATATCTGGGAATTCCTCCATAACGGTTGTAGATGATCAAATACTGCTCTTGCTTTCTTTAGCCTGTGGTTCTTGTCTTCATGGGCCCCCTATGCAAATTGATTGGGCCCCCCCAAATTGATTGATAATATAGTTGTGATTATGTGGGATGTGAAAAGAATGGCTATGGAATAGGTCTAATAACACTTGGATAGTTTCACATAATAAGAGTGCAGATTTGCTTCCCTTCTTAGGCATCAGTGATTTTATTTCAACTGAGCTTAGTATCATTACCTACATGATACCTATAAAAATGGGAAACAGTTCAAATATTACGACGTATGTCAACCGAGGTTAAAGTATTACTTACGTTGGGTTCATAAATTAGACGAATGAATCGTTTTTACATTTGATAGAGAAAATTTAAGGCAATAGATGAGGCGTCAACCCAAATATACAAGTTATATTCCATCTTAAGTTATACAAAGTGTGCTTTTTAGATTTTGGACAGGTATATTCAAGAGGAATTAGGCTTACAGATACAGACAAAATATGATCTTTCCACATCAATTTTTTAAAAACTCCATGCCTAAAATCTTTAATTTTTTTGGTCGAGGCACGATTTCAATAAGCAATTCCACCTTTAGAGTGAAGTTCACTGAAATAAATCAATATATAGGGATTAGTTAACCGTTTGGGCCCGACGTTTGTTAAAAAAGCTTAATGTAAGCTAACTTTATGCAATTTTATACAGAAATTGCTTAATCCAATAAATAAGTCGAAAAAACACTTTGGTGTTCTAATTATTCTCGTTAACCCGATCCTGCACAAGATCATGGGATATAACTAAATAAAATTGGGCTTCTGAGACGTTTTAATTTTTCGAATACAAGAAGAAAGTTGAAAACATCGAAATATTTGAGAGGCACCAGAAAATTCAACTGATATTTAATAGGAATAACAAATTGATTAATGAACTATTACAGTCTTTCAACTCTCTTTTTAAGTTTTTAACGTAATTTAAAATTAATAAGCAATAATAAAAAACTATCGTTCTAATTTTTTTGAATACCTTATATTCAAAGTTATTTTAAGTAGTTTTACCCTTTTTTTGTTGTCTTTAGTTTAAAACATTTTGTTCTCTCCTTTCTTAAATTTTAATTTACTCTAAAATCAATACATCAGCCGTAGAAAAAGGGTATAAAATCGACCTTCTCAAAAATATAATTTCAATTAGGAACTAAACTATATAAAATAAATAAATTAGCTTATAAAAAATTTATTTAGAGAAAAATTATATTAAACAGGATTAAAATAATTTTCTTATGTATTTTTCTTCCTTGTTAACTTTTTGATTTTCCAAAAAAAAAAGACATAGCAAAAAATATTGAAAACCCTTTTTCAAAATTTCTTAAAATTTTCAGTGATTTCCATTCAAGGAAGAATTATATTATCAATAATTTTATTATAAAATTAATTTTAACACATTAATATAAAAGAATTTCTTAATAATAAAATATTTATTGAATTAGGAATAATATTTTAATTTATTAAAAATTATTTTAGGTATTTTCAGGATTGTAAATTTTGTGTTAAATGGATCAAATTAACTATGTAGAATTATATTTTATAAAATATTTATATTGACTTTAATTTTAGAAAATCAAATAACTTTGAATAGTTTAGTGATAGTTATTGTGCTTCATAGTTTCCCCTTTGCCCTTTGATAGTTAATGTCCTTTGATAGTTAGTGTTCTTCAAAATAATATTTTATATTAAATTTTAATTGATTTAATTTTTAAAAACCACACTTGCAATAGTTGTAGGTTAATTTATCTAATGACTTTTTAGTACCCTACTCTTTGCAGGTTATTTTATTTTTTTTTTTGTTCACTTAACGTGCTAACTGTTCAACTGGTAGACTAATAAGCCTGCCTAAGCCAAATGTAATATATTAGACCTGGAGAGAAGGTACTAAGGTATATTATATTTTTATAATAACTTTTGATCTTAATAAATTCCAAGTTCAATTAATATTTTATTACATAACATAGCGTGTTAAATTTCAAATAGAATTTTTGTATCTGTGAGTTATACTATTAAATTCAAATATTTGTTTATATTATTTTTTTAAATGTATTTTTAACAGCTTCTATTGTGCTTAAAGAATTGCCGAACCTTAAAGCTATTTTATGCATACTTCCTGTTGAGTTAGAGACTTGAAAGTTTGGACACATGTCAGATTCTGGTGTCTAATAAACGCATAAATACAATATTTAAGTTTTTAAAGTTTTTAGAAATTATTAATACTGCCTTCAGCTTCAAATGCAATTATAATTTACTAGCTGTTGGCCCGTCACAGAATGACGGAAGGTCAACTGAAAGAAGAACATTTTCTAATTAGGAACTATTTCTAATTTAATTATAAACATTACTTATACATATATTATATATCAATACCATTTTCTTAAATAAAATCGAAGCCTAGTAGATGCTAGTAATAGATGCACAAAAAAAAAACAAATAATTTATATCTTATTGTATCTTAAAAATTTGAAGATTAATAAATTTATATAATTTTTAGTCTACCTTTTGTATGTTTTGAATTTGACAAAATTTTGGGGTCGTTAGTTCAAATCTCTTCTTGGTGAAAATTTTTTTTAATTTCAATTAATATTTTTTTTTTTATTCAATAACGTACTTTTTAAAATTAAAATCGATAAAATTCTTTGTTAATAAAAGATTTGAAATTTTTCTATAGATTTATCTTATTTCAATAATGATCTTTTTCTCCATCTATTAATTTTTTGTATACATATTTTAAAAAAAAATGTTGCTAGGCTATATTGTTTCACAATCTTTGTTTAGATTCAAATCGAAATACTTATTTGTAGCATTCTACAATGTACCTACTCAACATCCTTAATCATGTACCTATATATGTACATAAAATTGTATTGAATGTTGATTTTTGAGCTGAGTTCTGCATTATCAAATGCAAATTATAAATATTATTTTTTGATTTATTTTATTATACCTTTATTATATGTTTTTTTTTATATTTATTAGGCATTTTTATATTTCTTAGGTTTATTTGCTTTTCAAAGCAATGCAAGCAACGCAACAAAACATACATTAGTCTTTCGCCGTTACTTCGGATTTTCACTGAAATAATGAAGACTTAAAACCTGTTAATATTTAAATTTTTCAGAAAATCTTCTGTGATTTTTAAAACTGAAATGAACTAATTCATAAACTAATAAATAAATTTAAGTTCATAAAAAATTTTTTTTTTATTAAAAATAAATAAAATATTTTTTGGCCTGCTTATGATAATTTTGGACATTTTATTTTCTAAAATAAAACACATTCAACAAAACATTAAAATTTTATTTTTTTTATAATTGAACACATCCAACAAAAAACATTTAATTGAAAGCGTTTGTTACACCTCATTCTAGAAATTCTAGACAAATTTATATTAATAATAATAATAATTAGTATATATTTATATTAATAATAATAATAAATAGTTTTATTTCATAAATAGCTGAATAAAATCAAAAACTAGATTTAAATTTTTCCCATATACTAGAATACGAACCCAAGTTTCACGAATGAAGGTTAATCATCCCAACGCACTGCACCATCCGCCTTTTAAAATACTTACAGAATATCTAATTATTAACTAAACACATCTTTCAACATATAAATAAAAACAAAATTTAATTTTTTAAGACAATTTATAATATTATATGTAGTATACTAGCATGTACTAAACACATATTTAATAAATAAATATTGAAATAAAAAAACAAACCAAAATCCAAAAACAAACGAAATGTTGTTGTAGTTTAAATGCTTCTAAAATTTTAAAAAACTTTGTACAGAATGCTTTAAATATGTTTTCTCTTTTACATAATATAATATATTATATTATTATGTACATATATAAATAAATAAATGAAACCATGTCCTAAAAAAAAAATATATAAGTTGACTAATTGTTAAATCAAGAAAATTTTTTTCATTGCATAAACTTGGATATAATATTTGCATAACTCTTCACAGTTTTTCATCATAATTTTGTTTTTTGTTATTTTTCTTATGTTTACCTTTAATTTCTTCTGTTTATTGTTCCATTTCTTCTTTTTTTATTATTATTTTATTTTTTGAAAAAAAATTACATTTATATAACGACAAAATGGCAGAATATATATACACGTGAATTGTAATATATTTTAATAAATATATAATATAATATGTATATATACATTCATACAAAAAATATAATATATATAGACTTTTTATTTACAAGCTTATTAATTACATGCTCTTTAATTCACAATGACTTTATGGTGTATTTAAGGTGCAACACAATGACATTAGAGTGACAAGTAAAGATGATAATAACGGTAACAACTGAGTACAGAACAGCAGAGTAAAAAAAAAACAAAAACAAAAAAAGGAAACAAACAAAATAAAAAAATAAGATAATGAACACGATAATTAAGATAATAACCTTTACATATTTTATAAAATATACAACGTTAATATTATCATTCTAAATGTTATATACTTACATATATTTATATACACATTGTATAATTTATACAAATATATTATATACCTGAATGAATATATATACAGGATTGACACTTTTAAAATAATATTCATATACAAACGCATTGTATATATAAAAGAAATGAATTAAAACACGAAATAAAAGGGTAAAATAAAGTCAAGTGTATAATTCAACTATAATGTGGTGAATTAGAGAATAAAATTGAGTTGTATATGGACCGGATACTATATAACATTTTATTAATAAATAGCTATAAACTGTATATATATATATATATATATATATATAGTTAATATAGAAAGGAAGGTGCTACTTTTAGGATAATTTACAAAATGAATGAAATTTTGTCCTGCTGGTAAAAAATATCATAATTTTCATCCACAATATCATAAACTGTGAATAATACAAAGTGTATAATTATATAATATAATGGTTTAATATTTTTCTTATTTTAACATTTCTACCCCTTTATTTGTTGTGTTCTACTTTTATTCCCACGTTAATAAAAAATTGCGTGAACTGTTTATTAATGTTTTATTTCTGATCTTATTTTCAAATGTAAGTACAAATATTTTTCAAAAAATACTTCTCTAATATAATAAAATAATGTAATGAAATAATGAAGGAAGCATTGACTTTGCTTGGATTGTGTAACAAAAATTAATACTTATATACAGGACCATTCTTATAAAAAAAACAATATCACAAAAGAAAATCCAATGAAAGAAAAATAATACCGTTATTACCTACATAAGTTTTTTTTTAATTATATTATACCATTGTTATACGGTAAATTTATTTACTAATTTATTAAAATTAATACAGTTATCATAATAACTTATTCTCGCCATTGTCCTCATTCTTGATAAATGATTTAAAAAAAAAAAAGCCGAAAAGTATGCAATTATATTTAAAAAAAAATTTTTACTTCAATTTCCCTATAATCTTTTTATAACTTCTTATTTTATTTAATTTTAAATCATTATATACTTGATTCAAGAAACTCAGTAGTATTATGAGTGAGCACGGGACTTATTCACCAAATTTGTTTTGAATTTGTATGAATTTGTATCCTGCATACGTCACAATAAACAAGTGTATATAACTCAGCTGAAAAATCCAATGCAAGAGTTTTTGAGGCCAAGTGATTTAATTGAAATGCTTTTAATAATGACCTGAACAATTTTTAAGGCTTTTAAAAATTTAGAAATTTTGGACGAATTTATTTAATTGGAACCTAAAATTTAGTGTTGGTTATAATATCACGTTAAAGTATTCCGTAATTATATATAGAAAGAAAAATATGTATGCATGTAACAGAACATTGGGGAATCGAAGAATAAACAGTTGAACTATGTTTCTAATTCAATGCATTATACCGAAATTGTAAATAACAGATTGCGAAGGCCGCATCTCCAATAATCTTTACTTATTAATTTATCTTTTCGGCCTTGGACATGACATATTTTATATCATTTCAAATAATATTGCCTACGCTCGATTTTCTATAGATTCTATATATATTCTATTATAATGAAATAGTATAGGGACATGATCTTCATTTTGAATATATACATATTTGTCAAAGAAAATTAAATGCTCAGGATCTATAAAAGCCATGAGGAAATTCTGTCTAATTTGGTACCAATTTTCTGAAATTTTTAATGTTCTATCACAGTGACTTCTTATTAATTTTATCATAAAATTATCTATTCTCATGATTTTTACTTCCTTTGTACAAATATTTATTGGAATAAAAAATTTTTATTAGGACTCAGAAGATATTCGGACTTTTTAAGTTTATTAAAACATACTTTTAAGCACTTTTTCTTTGAGAATATTTAGGTATTTTTTCCATTAAGTTTGCACTCGTGTTGTACCATACAGGGACACAATTATATAATTAAATATATTTAAATATATAATGTAAATATTAAATATTTAATATAAAAAAATTAGTGAATAATATTACATATAAATTTATAAATAATAATTAGTATTCTATTTTCCCCACCTCTGAAAGGTGAAGGTTACACTGCTACAGTATGTAGTAGAGGACTTATAAATAAATGAATAGAAAATACTACAAAATCCATTATCATCAAAATTCTATTAGATACAATTAAAGTAAAACTTATATCTGTTAATTTCTGTTGTAAAATCTTCCAGATTCTTCCAAAATCTTCCAATCTTCCAAAGATTTCGGTATCTTCAAAAAAATTTAAAATATTTTGTATTACATAACTAATAAAAAGCATGATATAAGTAAAATGATGATATGGGCATAAATATTAAAAACATCTTATATACATTTCAATTTCCGTGTATTTGACGCCTACATCCATTATATAAAACTATATTATGCTGATTCATTCACATGTTCACTGTTTTCCAAAAATGTTTTTATTTTTTTTTTTTATATTTATTATTTAAAGAGCTTAAAAAACAGAATATTTACGAAGCCATTATCCAAAAAGAAATTATTTTGACCAATTCGATAATTTATATCTATTTTCGAATAATTTAAATTGTGTTTTTTTTTTTTTTTAAATTTATATTCTTTCAAATGTTTGTTTTTTTTTTTTTTTTGTTTTTCTTGTTTTTTTTATTCTTTTATTTTCTTTTGAATGCAAATATATTTTATGTTCTAAATATAAATCAATCGATTAAATTCGAATCAAATTATTCATGAAAAATTATTTCCCATTATAAATTTTATTTTTTTTTTATTTTATATTTTATTTGTTTTTGTTATTGTTTTTTTCGATCTGATGGGACATTAATATGTTTTTCTTTTGTCCCTTTTACACACCCTTTTAAAAGATAAGATATAAATATTCCACTTTTATGTATATTCTATGTATAAAAACGTAAGAATCCCACTCAAATTTAGTTATTTCGATTTATTTAAGTTGTATACGTTTACATGAGGTGTAAAAAAAAATACAGTTAATATTAAAAATAAAATCAAAAGTTTTGCATTTCTCAAATGTATACTTAAAAACCAATTTGCAATGATTGTTGTATTGGAGTTTTTTTTTTTGTATTATTTTCATTTGATTTTTTTTGTTTTGGTTTTATGATGATGTCCTTAAGGAAAGCTAAAGGAATTAAAATCCGTTATGGGTTTATGGTTTTTTTTTTTGAACACGTCGAACCGTTTAAGCTCATACCACATACCATTTAAACACGTGCTCATATTGTATAGTTATTACCCGATGATTAGCTCTTTACTTAAATCAAATGTATACGGATTAGAGTTATATGCTGCAGCATGAAATTGTAAATTCAGTAGGCTAGAGGCTTTATCGGTCCATTTTTACTTAAAAGCGATGCTGGAGCTAATATTACAATGAATCGTGCTCTTTCCAGTTCGGTGATCAAAATTTGAATGGCATCGAACTGGAAGTGTTTTATTTCCAAAAAAAAAATGGTGCTACACCTCATATTGGTATCGCAACATTTGATTTATTGAAAGAAAGATGTGGTGATAACACTATTATTTCGAGAAATTATCCAAATAGTTGGCTTCTAAAATCTTTCCGATATAACACCACTGGATTATTTGCTTTTAGGAAATAAGAACTGAATTACTTCAATTACTAAGAAACTAATCTGATGCTCAGAGTTAGTTGTGGTGGACATGTTGCAATGTTGCTTCAATCTTAATTTAAAAGGGTTTAATTTTAATCTAAAGGTCCTTAATTCTAAAATAAGAATCCGTTACAAAATTTTAAAAAATTATTAAAAGAAATTAAAAGTTTTCGCAACTTATATGAAAGTTCTTAATTTTCACAAAGCCCCTTCTAATATTTTTTGTACCTCCTCCTGACCCTTTTTTTGGTGCAACTTTTCTTCCTTTACTTAATTCAATACTTTTATTTACCACTGTATGCAAAAGAGTACATTAATCGTATAATGTATATAAAACAACTAACGTAAGTACCAGTCAAAAAAAAAAAGGACGTCGAAATAACCAGAAATAAGTTTTTTTTTTAGTATTGCAAAAATTTAATATTGCACAATGTATACATATATGAAGAGTAATTTGATGAGAGGATTGGGGATTGTTAAAGATTGGTTTTAATAAAAAAAAAAAAAAAAAAAAACAACATATGTATATAATGTAAAATAAGTAATATTGATTTTTATATATGATGTGGTATGCACATATTATACGTACATATTCTTTAACATAAAAGAGTAGATACTTACAATTGATTTTGGGTTTATTTTTGAAACGTTTAAATAATAATGTATTACACTTTTATATAATATTAAAAGACCACAAAATAATATTGAAATATTATCCAGGGATTTATTACAATGCAATTGAAATTAATGTACTACTACAGTTTATAATATAAATTTGTTTTTCAATTATAAGTAGTGTCCATTAAAAAAAACTTTGTTTTTGGACATATCATATTTAATTGAATTATATTATTTTGATAATTTGGAGATATTTAAAATTTTTAATTAGGAATTTAATAAGTTGAACGGCCTATTAATTTAATCATACTACAACTTAAAAATGTAAGAAATATTTAGAAAAATTTTAGAATTTGAATATCTAGATACATGACTTTAAAACAGCGTGTGACAGAAATATGGTTCACAATTCAGTAAAAGTGAAGTATTGTATTGCCAGACAATAGTAAATAATGTCTGATATTGTAATAGTTCTTTGTTTATTTGGCATTTGGACTTCTAATTAAACTATTATAATATGCACTTTATTTTTTTTTAATGGAGACTTTACCCACTGAGCTATCGGTCAGATAAAATATTTTATATTTAAATTATGCGAATAATTGATCAACAAGTTATTTCTCAGTCAGTTTTTTTTCTATTAAAATTTCTCCAACCTACTACATCATCAAGACCTTTTAATAATTATCAAATCTATACCTTCGATTATATATACGCCGAAGATCTAAAACCCACCACCAAATACAATGTGATGCAAGTTGATAAAGTAAGTCAGCAAATTTAATTTAAAACATATAGCTCGCTGAGTCAAATATCTTATCACTCAGAAATAAATATTATTACAAAATATTAGAAATTAAGTGTAAAACATTAAATTTTTTAAAAGGCATAGTTATATTTCGTTCAATACTTGTATGTGGAAGTCATTTAATTTAAATCCTTAATATTAAGTTCCTAGTTATAAGAATTAAATATTTCAAGAACCTTCCCTCTAGCTTCAACATGTACCTATAATATTGAAGAGCTTATTAGTCTAATAGTTCAACAGTTAGTACTTGAAAAAATTTGACTATAAACGTATATATTAAATATATTAACGTATATTGATAATGTATAAGTGTACGATTTAGCTAAATTTAAGAAGATCATTAACATATTTCTTCTGAATATCCCACGCAATTTTCCCCATCCCCCATAATCCAGAAATCCCAAATAACTTCTATCATAATTCTAAATCCTTCCATATCCTCATTTCTGTACATTTCTTTCCGTCCTTAAGTTTGGCTCAAAAAGGGTGTGGTTTTGGTGTGTTAAAATCGTACACTATCCAAAGAAACACCACACATGTTCAATGGCTTTGGAGCTTCCATTCCCTAAATTAAATTCCTTTTAAATTTGCTAGGATATGATTCTATTCTTATTCGAATTTCAAATTAGAAGTTATATTTTGTAGAAGTTATATACATATAGAAGTTATATCAGAAATCTTTTACCCTACAACAGTAAATTTTTAAACCTAACCATCAATTATTACATAACATACATCTAATTAGGTAATGATTTTAAAATATTAAATAAATTACCTTGTAATAAATAGAAAAAAAAAACATTAGTTAATTACTAAGTTCCCCGTTGATATAAATTCTAAATTATTATTCTATTATTCTAAACATTGTAGTGTTAAATAAAACCATTGCCATTATTTGATTACATAATATTTTTTTTTTATATGAGTTTTAATGTCCTTCTACAATTCCCTCTTAAACAACTCAACTTTTAACAAAGCGAAATATAAAAGAGAAAAAACAGAATACAAAAAATATTGTACTCTTATAATATGCAACAATTGTATTCCTATTATTATTTATAACAAAGGCAACACTTAATATTTAAAAATTTCAGTCTCGTGACATTCGGGATAACAAAGAAATATTTTGTAATAAAAAAAAAAAAAAAAAAAAAATGGCTTTTGTTAATTTAAAATATATGTAAATATAATTTTTTTTTGTGTTGCCTAAATCAACTTTTTAAAACTTTTTTCACTCCTTTTAACTATCAAAAAATATTTATTTTTTTTTTTTTAAACTCTGCACTTTTGTTACTTGTTTTGTTATTATTATTGTTGCTAACCCAAATATGTTGATAACAATTTCCTGTCATTTTTGTCTACAGTTAAAAAAAAAAAATCTTGACATTACGTTCCGTCATTGTCATATTTTTTTGCTTCAGAATGAATTTTTTAGCACGTTTTCAAAAAAATGTGCCTAAATATTTGACTATGTATGTTTGTGTTTTAAAATCTTTAACACCGTTTGAAATCAAGAAATGAAATTTTAACTATGAAGAGGTTTTCCAAAAAAAAAAGATTTCAAAGAACTTTCTTATGTAGCCCAACTTGTAACAGGCTCCCAAAGTTCGAAGAAGTCCTATATTTAAATTGATATAAAAATGCCAAAGGAAAATATCCAATTTTTAAACACCTGTAACTTGAATAACTGTCCAAATCTTTCCCAGTAATGTTCAAAACATGGATCTTCAACATTATATTTTAACATGTGTTAACAGTGTTTCCTAATTATAAAAGATTTCCTTAATCTTACAGAAAGTGTCTCATGATTTTTTACAATTTTCTTATAACAAAATCTAAATAAAAGTTTTAAAAATTTATAATAAACCTTGTTCAATACCCTCTATAGCATAAACTAATTATGTATAGAACATTGTTTAATTTTGAAAACCCTTGGTATTTTTCATCACTTATTTTTTTTTACTTTTTAAACGTATTTTATTTAAATTTTTTTTTTAACTTGAATTTTTTGAATCGAATTTAATATAATAAAAAGGAAAACCTATATATTTTTCTTTGACCAAATGTTACACTCATAGGTATAAAATGTCAATCAGTTAACAGATTTTTGACAGTAAATTTGCCAAAAATATCAAATATAATGAAACTTTTTTTTATTACAATACTAGCAGATTTACCCGGCGTTGCCCGGAAGCTTGAAAATTGTAAAAAAGCAAGTTTCAGCCAATTTTTTGAGATACTACTTTGCCTATAAATGCCACAAAAAAATATTTGTGGAGTTCCGTTAACCCATCATGGCCCAACAGCTTTTTATAGGTTTTTTCGTTGCTTTGCTATATATTAGAAATGATTTAACAGATTAACTTCAAATTTCGTATATGTGTTCTTCTTTGAAAATGAAGTTCAATTTACTAACAGACTTGAAAGTTGTTAACCCCTGTCGACCCGACAATTGTTCAAAAAAAAATTTGTAAGTAAATTACGTCCAATTTTTGAAAGTAGGTACAACTTCTTTGAATTAGGGGAATACTTACAAAAAAGGTTTGTCGAGTTCTTTTAATCGATTGCGAAACAAAAACTTTAAAAAACAGTTTGCAAAACAATTTGAACGATTATCTCTAATTTTTCTATACATGCCGCTTCTTGACAATTTGGTGCTCCTTGACGATATAGTTGAGGATGGTAGGTTTCCGGTGAACAATGTTAACTGAATTAAAATGACTATAGGTCAAAAGGGGATTTTCTTGAATTGCCAACGCTTGAATAAAATATAGTCGAATGTTTAGAAAAGGTTTAAAAATTCGCTTTTCAACTTATATTTTGTTTAGTACTCACCTGAAAGTTGTAATACGCTCTTCCTCGTTATACCCGTATGACTATATAGCCAAAGGGTATAATAAATTTGCCATTACGTTTGTAACGCAGAGAAGGAGGGGGGGTAGATATAGACTCAAGTGTATGGATCGGATCAGAATCGAAAAATAAATCGATTTAGCGATGTATGTCCGTCCGTCCGTCCGTCCGTCCGCACGATAACTCAAAAACTAAAGGAGCTAGGATTTTGAAATTTTCGCAAATTCGTTTTTTTTCAATAGCCGTCATCGCTATTTAAATCCAGCCATTTTGGTCCATGGGTTCGGGTAGCTGCCATACAACTCCTTTTTTCATATGAGTATTACTCTGTACCTATTACAGCTGCGTATCTGAAATTTTGCCAAAAGTCGTTTAGTTTTATGGCCAAAGAGTCTGCTAAATTTGGTTGATCTAGTGGAGTGGGTTCGAGTAGCTGCCATACAACTTCTTGTTTTATATGAGCATTACTCTCTACCTAATTAAGCTGGGTGTCTGAAATTTTGCTAAAAATAGTTTAGTGTAATGGCCAAAGTTTCTGCAAAATTTGGTTTGTCTACTGTAGAGGGTTCGAGTAGCTGCCATACAACTCCTTATTTTATATGAGCATTACTCTCTACCTAATTAAGCTGGGTGTCTGAAATTTTGCTAAAAATAGTTTAGTGTAATGGCCAAAGTTTCTGCAAAATTTGGTTTGTCTACTGTAGAGGTTTCGAGTAGCTGCCATACAACTTCTTATTTGATATGAGCATTACTCTATACCTATTGAAGTTGGGTGTCTGAAATTTTGCCAAAAATAGTTTAGTGTAATGGCCAAAGTTACTGTAAAATTTGGTTGCTCTACTGCCAAGAGTTCGAGTAGCTGCCATACAACTCCTTCTTTTATAAGAGCATTACACTACACCTAATAAATCTGATATGTTTGAAATTTTGCCAAAAATAATTAATGTTTATAATAATAATGATATAATGTTTATATAACGGTCATACGGGTATCCCAGAGTTGACACAGTCTACTCTACTACACTCTTCCTCGTTTTTTTATGATTTTATGAGAGAAATGTAGGCTTATTTTTTGGAAAAACTGTTTTAAAATACTATGTATTTAAGCATTATATATAACAAATTGAATTTTCTGATTTTTAGATTTCATTTGAAGAAAACTGAAAATTTCATTGAATCTTTGTTCAAAACGCACAAACAGGTCAAAACCAAATTAACCCTGTGGGTTTTAATTAAAATACTGGTACAAAATTTTCAATAAAATACTTTTAATCGTATAAGAAAATAAAATATATAGAAAACTTCATATCATCGTCGTGGAAAATGGGTTAATCGAACTTAACTAAAACTTTTTGCAGCCTCTCTTTTAGACTACAAAATCAACCTGTAAAATTGGACACAAATCGAAAACACAAAATTTTTTGAAAGTCCGCCAGGCCGAAATGGGTTAATTTATTCCAACCAAATTTATACAACTAAATGCGGTTGCTAAGAGGAACATTTGTGCTAAATTTCAAGTCAATCGGTCAAACAGTTTTGACTCGACATCAAAAACATTGAAAAAGCTTCTTTGCACTCTCGTGCCCAAACGGGTAAACCGAACCCAACAAAAATTTGTGCCAGCCTCTCTTTTTGACTGCAAAACCACCCTGTAAAATTGGACACAAATCGGAAACACAAAATTTTTTGGAAGCCCGCCGGGCCGAAAGGGGTTAATTTATTCCAACCAGTTTTATACCATTAATTCCGTGTAATAAGAAGAACATTCGTGCAAAATTTCAAGTGAATCGGTCAAACCGTTTCGACTCGACATCAAAAAAAAGAAAAAGCTTAAAACGGCTCTGGAGCCGCAACCTGCTGACTTATAAAAATACGACATAGCCTATGTCACCCCCCGGACTCCCAAAATTATTCCTCTAAAATTTGGTGTCAATCGGACCAGTGGTTTTCACGTGAATCCTGGACAAACAAACAAACAAACAAACAAACAAACAAATTTTCTTCTTTATATATTAGATAGATAACATATGACACAGTCAAAGTCATGTGATATTAAAAAAAAACAAAAACAACCACCCATACAAATTAAAAGTAGGTGAATATTGAACTTAAAATATTTCTTTACTCAATTATATTTTCTGAATCGGATTTGAGATACAATTTGACATTTGATTGAATTACATTCATTCACAATGGATTTATTGGAATAAATTTTTATATTCACCTATTGGTTTCGGATTTAAAGATTTATTTAATATTAAAATATTTTTCAAAATTTAAATATTTGTTAATAAATATTGATATGCTTGTTTTATTTAAAAATTAAATTATTTTAATGGATCACCATATACTAATGCATTGTAAAAATTAAATGTGTGGGACTTTGACCACGTGTTTACTAAAACTACTTTAACCACATACTATCACATTACTTAAACTTAAACATATAAAATCAAGTCAATAGACACTTTAAATATTTAATTTCATATAGTTTGCTAATGAATATCTGAATATCAAAAGTTCATTAAATTTCACTATTAAAAGAAACCTAAATTAAAAATTATTAAAAAAAGGAAAATAAAATGGAATTGACAGTTTTCAATATAACCTTAAATTTTCTATAATTTCATGATCAAAGCTATTTTTGAGCTTTCAGCAATGTAAAATGTCACGAAGTAATCAAGGAATGGCATAGTTATCTATGATACCTGATACAATCTAAAAAAAACCATTTTTATACAGTCAAGGAAAATTAAAAAAAAAATACAAAAAAAAATAAAAAAAGAAATATGAGAAGGCAAGCATTTAAAAAAAAAAACAAAAAATAATTTTGGTCATCAAGAAATTTCATGAATAAATTAAAATGTTTGGTACACAAAATATTGTAATGAATATAAATAAATGTCGGAAATTTTATAAAAAAAAAAAAAAATAATTTGATAAAACTAAAAAAAAAATCAGAAAAAAATACTGAAGTGTGACAACGTCCTTTTTATTTTTTGCTTCATTTTCTGACAGGCAAATGTCATCAGATATTAAAAATTGCTAAAATAAAAATGGTAAAAGTTTAATAGAGACTTGTACTATGCCTTTTTTTAATTTTTTTTTAAAAAATATATGTTGACTATTTTCGGTCAGTTTTTGGTTAATTATAAATTTTTAAAAATTCAGTCCCAATGTTTAAGACTTATTGTAAGGTAAAAATTATATCGTAAAGTAAAGTAAAAACATGAAGAAAAGAATACATACAGCAAACTTAGTCATAAGCTTACTTCTATAAGTGCCACAAGGTATAAAATATGTAGTTGGACACATTGCTTAAATCGTCATTTAATTAAATCGATATTTTAAGGAACAAAGTTCTTAAAGTTCTTTTCAAATATAATTCCAAAACTAAATCTAAGTCTTAAATGAATGAATTAGATATAAATTAATTTATCTACGATAAAAAATGCAAATATATTTATAAAATTTTAAATTCTCATCCTAAATCAAACTTAAAGAATGGAGAATTATCCAACTGTGTGGCACAGTGGTTAGTGTGCCCGTCCTTTCATATTCGAATCTCAGTGAAAGTGAAAAATTTTTCTGGTTTTTGACTCGACTCAACTAACATTCGCAATTGGGTTCAAATTAATAGCTTAACAATAATTAATAATTATGAATCTTAAATAAAAAATAAATTAATTTAACAACATAAAATAATAAAAAAAGAATTGTATCTATTGAAAATTTAAAACGCTTCTACATGTTATAAGGACTACCTAATATTTAAATTGTATTTGGAATTCATTAAGATCAATTCTTATTACACGAATATAATATGACCCTCTACTACAGAATGTAACTATGATAAAGGCTTATTAGCCTAGCAGTTGAACAGTTAGAATTTAAAAAATAAAATAATTTATGAAAATATTCATAAATTTAATACTATGAATAAAAATAATATTGAAATTGTCAAGGCTACAAAAACAATGAAATAAAAAGTTTTAAAATGCAGTGCTGTTACACTGTATAACTAATTACCAATAGAATTTAGAAGTAGTAAGAGTTTGGAAATACTCAAGACTAAAAAAGATTTAAAAACTTTTAATATAATGAAAATATGCCCAAAAAGTAAATTAAAACAAAGTAATATTAAAAGAGCTTCCCTTCAAAAATCAAAGACATTCATTGGGAGTTGCAAAAATTACATAGTCAATAAGTGCAAATTTTAAAATTATGGATTTATTTACCTTTCATAAGTGGTATTAACGCCATAATTGAAAGAGAAAACCATATGTTTTTTCCTTTTATATAATTTTTCCTTTTGGGGGGGCAAATTAAAGTCCATGAAATTAAAAACCAAGGACTGTAAATTGAATCATTGACTTTTTAAACAATTTTATTCATATATATCAATCTATAAAAATCTGCAAAACACCCTCATTTTTAATTCAACTCTAATATCCCACCTCATTCAGAATATCGTATATATGTACATAACATAACATGTAGAAACGTTTTAGATTTTTTTGTATTTTTCATAATTTTTCGTAATTTTGTTCTGTTGTGTACTGTTCCATTTCCAATTCCCCAAGTTTTCTTCACAAAATTCTGAAATCTGGTTTCAGTTATCTGGTTTTTGCAGAATATTCTTAGGTATGTATATCTGAGATTATAGAATAGAAGGGATTTGAAATTATTTTGTTCAAAATTTTAAATGTCATTCTTGTACTGACACAATGCACTAAGTCAATTTTTTACGAATTTTCGTTTTTGGTTGAAAACCTTTTGTTTTTATGCTAAGCTAAAATTTAAACTAGCAAAACATAATCCGCCAGGACTATAGAGTAAACAGTTTATTATACAAGATATGCATTTGGTATTATAAGATATGCAGTTGAAATTTTACATATTTCATAAAATGTTTTAAGCCAAAATAGACTAGGAAGACTTAGTGCAATTTAGCTATTTATTAGTCTATATATAGCAATATTATAAGTCCATATTTTAGTTAATTGTATTAATTATTCAAATATCTACAATTTTCAGTTATGGTCTAAATTCTTATGCAACTATTACAGCGCCCTTTATTTATGGTACTAAAACACAAAATGTAATATGAGTTTTAATTATATCCTAAACATAGTTACATAAAATTCCCAAGGGTTTTTTATTCCTTCAAATAAAAATTCCTTTATAAAAAAAAAAAACCAAAACAAAAATTAAGAAAAGACACTGAAATTTCAACTTCAACACTATTTTTTTTCAAAAACGAAAAACTGTTGCAAAAATTATAACAACAATTTTAAAAAGTAAAATATTTTTTAAAGTGTGAAATATAATGCCTAAAAAATTTTTTCCTACAAGTATAAAATAATTATTTAAACAAAAATAAAATAAAAAAAAATTAAAAAATTTTATTTAGAGCCAAAACTCTTAAATTTTATATTCAAACCAATTATCATTACCAACAAGAGAGAACTCAGTATGATTACACTTGGAATATTATATTATGTTTTGGATTGAAATATTTTTTTTGAAAAATGCAAAAAATTTTTTTTGGGATTTATGCCAAGATTTATTTTTTTTTTTTATTTTATTTGTTTATTTTTTTTCTTGTATTTTAGTTTTCGCTCAACAGCTGTAAAAGAGCATATACATGTTGTCTGTATCATGATTTGGATTTCTTTTTAAAATAAATATACGGGAAATTTAAAATGAAAATAATAAAAATATAAAATTTATATTTATAATAAATTAAACAATATATAAAATAAATATTATTATTCTGGAGAATATACTTGTAACAATTACAGTTACAGTAGTGAGTGTTAAAAACTGTCTAGTCCCATGGACACTGATTATATCAATATTACTTTTAAAAGTATAGTTGAAATATATCTTTAGATACTATATGGAATATATCTATAGATACTATATGTTGGTTTTTTAATATTAAAATATTTTATTTATTATACTGAAACTAAAAATAAAAAAATAAAATAAAAATAAAGAGGACGGAAATAATTTTTTATTTGATATTTTATAATTGGTAGTCACTTTTGACAATACCAAAAACAATATATTGCATTTTTATTACTTTTCAGAAATGAAATTTTGGCAAAATTCCATAAAAAATATCATTTTTTTTTTTGTTTTCTTATCTATCGTTTTAATGGTATATATATAATAAATATATAAATATATATATGACTTTTTTATATAGAAGTTCTATAAATAAAAAAAAACATTGTTATATAAATTTATTATGCAATTTAAAGGTGCTGTAATAACTTTTATGTAAAATTTAAATTAGATTATTTGTGAACAATTCAAGATTATCGACTTAACTTATTAGTTTTGAATTATAAAAGATATACTTTTCATCTTTCTTATAAATAGTGTATTATATTTCATTCATGAGGTTGTTTTATAGATAACCTAGTTTTATATTTTAAGAATTTTTTAAGGTAAATAAATTTTAAAAAAATAAATTGAAAAAAAATTTTTTTTCAATACATACTTTTATTAAAGTAGTACTAACCCCCTAAAATGTAGAAAATAAAAAAATTGAAGGAAGATCTTGGGAATTTGTTACTATTTGAACAGTTTTTTGAATGATTGAAAACTTTTAAGCTTAAAATATTGAAAATTTTCATTAGGTAACCAAAAACTGATGGTAGATCTTTTGCATTTAAAAGTGTTTTAGTATAAAAGTAAATTGCTTAAATGGGAGACAGTTCTTCTTTCAGTTAGTCTTAATCCAGCAATTTACTTAAAAAAAAAAAACAAAAAAAGTTTTAACATTTTAAGGAGAATCGAGCTCACATCTATTTACACTCTAAGCCACTTCGCTAACCACACAACCATACAATTCTTATAAATTTATTTTTCTTATAAAATTTTTCTTATAAATTTAGTTCACAATATAACAGTAACAAACATAATATAAAATATAATAAGCGATTGGTATTATTGTTTTCGCACAAACTGAGGGAAATTTTTTAAAATTTTCTTATAATAAGGTTTTGATCTTAATATCTCGAATTGATAAGTTTTTGAAGAAAGTCGGCTATCCTCAACGTGCACTTCATTGGTGTAATTTTTAGTTTTTTGCAAATATTTCGTAAACAAAAAATGGTACGGAAAAATATAATTTAATAAACTTTGTGACACAAACAAGGAGGTAAAAGTTTGCAATAGAAAGGACTTTGATCAGATGAACTTTAAAGTCCACTTAATTAAATTTTATATTACATATTTGCATGTCTAAAAATTTTTAATATTTGCTCTTGTCTAAAAATCTTATAAACTGAACACGTTTCAAATGACGATGTCCTGAGTAGAATTGGTGCAAATAGAGAACTTCTTATAAGAATTAAACGTCAATTATATTTTGGTCATATTATTCGTGGAAGCAAATATGAATTATTTCAACTTATTGTCCAAGGCAGAAGGAAGAAGGGGCATAGGTTGGAAACAAATATCATGACTAAGAAACATCATACAATAGACAGGCGTTTCAGATATAGGAGAGCTAATAATCAAAGCCAGGAATCGCATAAGTCATCAACAGTAGATCGCATAAGTATGAATAGTATCATAGGATCACTAAAACCCAATAATGGATATGCAACAAAAGAAGAAGAAGAACTCTTGTTTTATGACGCATTGCACAATTCAAACTGGATAAAAATTATCGTCTTCTAACTGATAGATGATAAAATTTTTGTGGGCAGGGATGTGTATTCGAAGATTTCAAAAATCTAGTTAGAAATTATGAACACTATAACCATTTACTTTATCTAAAATAAATAACTTTAGATAAAGTTATGTATGATCAAAAATATTATAATTTATTATTAATATATATATACTGATAAAAATTATTACGTATGTAAATAAAATATCTTTGAAAAAAATTTGACGTTACGCTTTTCTTATAATAGCAGTTGGTTCTGTGATGGACACATCATATTTTTTCAATTTAAGTTGAGTTTTATATATTTCAAAACTGGGTGAAGAATAAATAACAAGGGAATACTTCAAACTTCAATTAAAACTTATTTAATCATATGTACAAATTGTTAAAATAGTTCTATTCATCTTGTGTTAATCCTAATAAACCACTTTAAAACAGACCACAAAATAAAAATTTAAAAATTAGCTCTTAAAAAATATGAGGCACTGATGATTTGCCAGTAAACAATTTTTCAAAAGATTGTTTTTAATTTAAATTTATTCCCTTTGCATTCAATTTGCACCAAGCAAAAAATATTGTGGTTATTAACTTAATACTTTTCTTTCAAAAAATCTTTTTGACATTCTGTTCTACAAAACTATTGCAAATTAAAGCCTAAGCAAAATGTAATTATTTATTAACTTAGAAGTACCAGATAAACCAAACGACAAACCAAAAATCAAAGTAAAAATGAAGTTTAACATGAAAAATGAAATTTTATCAAAAACCTAACAAGTTTTTTTTTAGGTTTTGGTATAGAAATATGAAACCTCACATTCTATAATAAGGTTAGACACATTCTTTTCTACTTTTACTGAATTTTTTAACTATAGTACCGTTATTAGATGCTCTTGGAGTGATTTGCTAATAGGTTTTAAAGAAATGTTTCATAAATAAAATATTAAATTAATAATGTATAACAGATTTTTAACAGATAATGTATAACAGTAGATTTTAAACAAATTTTTCAATTACAACATAATAATTTAATAATATATAACAGATTATAATATTTGCTATTTTCAATATTAAGGAGGTAATAGGAGTTTCCTAAATCTTTAAAATAATTTTAAAAGTAGTGTACAATATTTATTAAAATTAATTTCTTTTATACCTTATTCACAAATTTAAATATCAACTATAGATTCATTAGAGTATTTCATTATACAATATGAAGAAGATTATACTACGAACTGTTCACAATATATTTCATTTAATTTTGAATGGTTAAGTTAATATCAAATATTTTCTAAAAAAAATTTACTGGATATATTTTTAGACATTTTGTTTTTCTTTAAAAAAAAAATATAATGAAAGAATTTTATAAAAATCAATACCAAAATTTAATTTCAGGGGTGGAATATTATTACAAAGATATTATAGACAAGAAGTGTTTTTTGGCTCATAACATAGCTGTTAATTTGCATGTATATTTTCAGTTCAGAAACCCCTCATTTTTTAAATGAGAGCACACTTATAGAGACATTGCTCTATGTACTCAGCACAAACATGTCAAACACTATGAAGTATAATAAATTGACAACTAAATTTTGACATTTTATTGAACCAAATAAATTTGTTAAAAATTATTCTTAAGTTAATTTCATGAAATGAAAGCTCTGCTCAGACCATTTTTAGAGTACATTCAGCAACCTCTGAGCTATGTTCTGAATTAATAAGAAAATAATTCTCCGAATATGAAATTAAGAAGCAGATATGGTTTGACAGGAAATGATTTTTTAAGTATATTAAAAGTAAATACAACTCATTCTGAATATTAAAAGATTAAAAAATTACTTTTGCTTATGCAGGTTGGGCCAAAAATAACTATTGGGTTTAAAAATTTAATAACTTTTTAGTTCATATATTATATATTCATATATATTTATTTTTTTTTTGTTTTCGTCAGATTATGAAATATACAAAATGGAAATTTTTTTACACTAAGTATGGAAAATCAAAAATGTCACTTGAATGGCCCCCGTTTTAGGCTTGGCAATGATGGGCTCCTTTTAGAGCAATTTTCATAACATACTTCAAAATTTGTAGCTGCAGTGTTCTACTTTCTGCTATAATGTTTTCCTTGAGTTCAAGCATCGTCAGAAAGTCAAAATGTTGTAAAAAAAGTCGGGTGTACACAAATCCAAATTTCTGAAGTTTCCGAATATCTGGAAATTATTCACTTTTCAAAAGTTTCCCTTAAATGAGCCATTGTGTCTCGGAGAGTCTAATTTCAAGACAAGGACGTAAAAAATATTAAAATGCGTCGTATTGATGTATGAAACACTCGCTTCTGAACAAAACGACTTCTGGTAGATGTTTCTAATGTTTTGTTAAAACTTTCCCCTACATGTTCAGAGGGCGCAATTCTGACGTTAAAATGGAGGTTGCGTTAAAAAAAATTGATCGCCGATACTTCTATTATTCTGGTTCTTTGTCTGTTGTGAATCTCTCCATTATTTATTTTCCAGGTGTTATTTATAGACTCTGAACAAAAAAACAAAAAATAAAAAAATATATAAAATTAAAAAGTTATTAAATTTTTAAACCCCATGATGACTTTTGGCCCACCCAGTATAACAAATTTTTGTTAAAATTGTCACAGTGAATGTTGCTCTTTTTGCAAAAATGCAATTTATTTATAGAAAAGGACGACAATATACTCATAAACCATAAAGTTCCTTAGAAATTTTCAAATACACATACTTATAAAAAAAAAAACATACAAGTACAAATTTTTATATTCTTATGATCCTTGCAGTGTTTTTATATATTTTCACATCTATACACAAGCCTTTTATGTAAAAGTAATATATAAAAAAAATTAACTATATTAACTTAAAAATAAAACAAAAAAAAAAACAACAACACCAAAAAGTGATGAAAAATTCAAGTAAAAAAAAAAAAATAAAAATATTAAATAAAAATAAGGTAATTTTTCGATTACCTTTACCTTGGTTCCAAAAAATTTTTTTTATTTTCATCTTATACTTTTTTCTTATCTTAGAGATACTAATTTACATTTACTCCTTATTCTTAAACATATAGTCACACAAATATACAAACATAGGCACATATGGGGATATAAATATGAATAAACTTATAAATATGCAAAAATAGTATGTATGTGAAAGTTGCAAAAATATCTTAAGTACTAAAAATTTATCTGAATATATTATGTACATTTTCGTTTTTTTTTAATATGTGAATGTGTGTGTGTGTAGTTAATATATTTATACACTTATAAAGAAAAAAAACGTATGAGGTTATAAGATTTTTTCATTTTTTTTGGTTTGGTTCTAATGGGAATTTTTCCCAAGTATCTTTAATTGTTATGTTCAGGTATCTTATAGATACAAAGTAATGATTTTCATACAGATATATTTCATAAATATAGTTTAGAGTATAAGTAAGTTAGTTTCACGTGAATCAAGGATGCGTGAATATTAATTTTTTTTTGTATATTATGTATATGTGCGTTTCCTTTAAAATGTATGCCACTTTTTAAGTAGTTTTTAGTTTTTTATGAGAATTTTTTTTAAGTTATTTTTAGTGTATGGTCTTTTTTTAAGGTTAATTTACTTATTATATAATAACTATAAAAGAACATTATTATATTACTAAAGTATAGTTTTTTATATATTATTAAGTAAATGTACATTAGCATATATATATAGTTAAGGGGATATTATATTGATTAAAGGTGAAAATAATTTAAATTAAATAAAAAGAAGGGCAAAACTAAGATTTAATTTATTTTTTTAAATATGTTAAATTATATGATAATTAGATAATTAGATGATAAAACATTTTTATATAAGTGTATGTACTTATAGTATACTATTAAAGTACTAGCTGTTGGCCCGTCACAGAATGACGGAAGGTCAATTGTAAGAACAACTTTGTCTAATTAAGAACTATTTGTAATTTAATTATAATACATCAGATATACATATATTGTATATCAACACCATTTTCTTAAATTAAATCGTAATCGTTACTATGTAATCTATAAGTAGGCTAACCGTAGGCTATGCTTCGATTCTAGTAATAGATGCACAAAAAAAAAACAAATAACTTATATCTTGTTGTATCTTAAAAATTTGAAGATGAATAAGTTATTTAGTCTACCTTTTGCATGTTTTGAATTTGCTAAAATTTTGGGGTCGTTAGTTCAAATCCCTTCTTGGTGAAATGTTTTTTTAATTTCAATTAATATTTTTTTTTTATTCAATTACGTACTTTTTAAAATTAAGTTCGATAAATTTGTGTTAATAAAAGATGTGAAATATTATAGATTTATTTTGTTTCAATAAAGATTTATTTCTCCATCTATTAGTCTTTTGTATATTATGTACATAATTAAAAAAAATATTGCTATACATAGCTATATTGTTTCACAACCTTTGTTTAGATTCAAAACGAAATACTTGTTTGTTGCTAACATTCTATAATGTACCTACTCAACATGCTAAATAATGAACCTATTTATATATACGTAAAATTGTATTATTATTTTTGAATTGAATTTACAACTTACTACACAATGTTCCTGTGAAGCATAGTTTTCATAATTTTTGTTTACAAAATGTTTTACTATTTATATAAAATTTCCAGAAAATGTTCTGTGAGTTTTAAAAACGTAACTGAACTAATTCATAAAGATTTTAAATAAATTCATTAAAAAGTTTTTTTTTATTTTATTTTTGCTTTTTTTTTTTAAATTAATAAAATATTTTTTGGCTTGCTTATGATAATTTATGATATTTTTTTTTCTAAAATAGAACACATTCAACAAAACATTAATATTTTATTTTTTTTTAATTTAACACATTTAATTGAATGCGTTTGTTACACCTCATTTTAGACAAATATATTAATAAAATAAAATATTATAATAATAATTAATATGAAACTCAAAAATTGAAAATATTAATCGGTGTGTTGATTTTTGAATTGATTTTGAATCATTTGGTATTGCCAATTTTCTAAAAATTTATTTATAACAAATTGTCTCATAGTTAAAACCAATATATTTTTTTAAGTTTACTACGCCATTTTATGATACTCTTCTTTAGGACTCAAATTGGAAAATAATATATTATTATGCAGATTAATTAAAAATCGTATTAGCATTATAAATTTTGTTTTCCTGAACTTAAAGTCTCCATTAATTTACTATTCATAACTTTATCATTATTTCATTCCAGAATATTTCGTGTCTACTTATTGCATTCAGCACCGTTTTTCTCCATGTATATTTGTATATCTGGGCCTATCTATTAACCTGGATCCGCCTAGGGGAATCTAGGTTAGCACCATTCTTTTAATACACTCTTGATTTTTCGTTTATTTGTACCCACAAGTCTGCATTTCTTATTCTGTTCAGCCTGAATATTAAGCATATTGAACTGAGATCTTTCATTATGAAAACTTGTAATTAATTCTTAATGGAATTATTGAGCAACCATGATTATCAACAAAATGTCTATGTACATACGAACGATATTTATAAATCAAAACTTAAGATTAAATAATTTTAAAAAAAAGAATTTATTAAAAAAAATTGATAAAAAATTATATAACATTTAAAACTTAAAATTTAATTTACTTATTTTTTTTAATTCACAGGGTGAATGCACAGCGTCTATTGTAAATAGGGTGCAAGAAGGTCCTGGTCCACCAAAGTGTCCCCAATCGTGCAGTAGTATATCTATTAATAATAATAATAATAATAATAATAATATTAATTTAAGTAACAATAAAAATACAAACACTAATAATAATAATAACGTTGTCATAAATAGTCATATGAAATTAAATAATTTAAATTATATTAACCAAAATTACAAAATTAGTAATATTGATAGTAAAAACAATAATAATAATAATATAAATAATAATTATTACAATAATAATAATAAAATGATGGGTAATGAACACCAACAACAACAACAGCAGCAGCAGCAGTATGATGAAAATGGACAACAACAACATAAAATTAGGTATAAAAGATCAAAAAATGAAGAACAACAACAAGATAATTATGAATCATCGAATGAATTAGAAAATGATAATAATATGTATTATGATGATATAGAAGATCAATATTATTATAAAAAAGAAGAAAATGAAGAACAATTACATCGACATCGACATCAATTAGATTTTGATCAAGAAGAACAAGAAAATTATCAAAATAATTATCATCAGCAACAACATCAACAACAACAACATTCACAGTGCCTTGATTATTTGGGCGATGGCGAAGAATATAAGCCTGAAACAATATGTGAGAAATCACATACAGAATTAATTCATTTATTACGTTCATTACGTTTAAGAGCATGTTGTGAACGTAATTTATTTAGTGCATTGCATACATATTCATTAAATAGAACATTATCGAGTCGTACAGATTGTATTGATATATTAACAGCATTATCTGATTTGGATAATTTAGCATCACGTATTACATGTGAATTTACTGAAATATTACAACGTTATGATTGCGGACAAGTATTTTCATTAGTACATCATTGTGAAGATTGTAAGGTAAGTCTGAAAAATTTTTTTAAAATAAATATTTCTGTACTTTAATTTCTTTAAGTGTTATTACAAATTAAATTACAATAGTGACGTTAAGCGTTCCAAATTCAAGCGATTTTTGAACTCAAATATATTTATGATTGAACCACGACTGCAAATTTTGCCGATTATTCAAATTAAATTTCTTAAAAATCCGTTAATTTTAAACTTTTTTTTTAAACTAACTTTAAATTGCCTACTTTTAGGCGAATATGGTTTTCTATATTTTAATAAAATATATTCGTTATTAAGAAGTTATTTTAATAATTTAAATTAATTAAATTTACAATTAATAATAATAATAATAATAGTTTAATAATAAATTAAAATATTTTATATTAAATATAAGAATCAATTTATTTTAAAATAAACCAAAATGACTACAATACCACATATGTCTAGTATGTTATTATTAAATGTAATTTATGAAAATTAATTTGCTCATTTAATTTTTTATAGGTGCACAAAAATGCAACTATTTAAGTAATATATAGATAGTACAACATTTTTTTTTTAATGACCTATTAAGAATACATTTAACATAACAAAATAATAGAACCACAACATGGTTTAAAGTTTTTTTTTTGTTTTTTGATTTACCATAATTTGATTATGTATGTGTTTATGTGTAAAACACAATTACAAGAAAAAAAATTAAATTAAATAAAATTTTGTTAATAAATTTAATAAAAAACAAAAATGGTGTCCTGATATTTTACCTTGTTTTATCATTTAAAAAAAAATATTGTTTTTAAAACCTTTAATTTTTTTAAACATTAAAAATGTTACCACATGGGTTTTTTCAAATTATATACAATTAATAGTAATGGAAGGAAACGATTCGATTCTTGGTTTAGTCTCCTTTTATAATCCTCCAGGACTCCAATGAAATTAAATTCATTTTAAAGTAACTGGTTTACATCAAAATGGAATTTCAGTATAATGGACAAAAATATCAAATTGAAGAATAAGAACCAAATCAGATTTTTATTCAAAGTCTGCAATAAAATCAAATTCAATTTGAGACTTTTATAAGTTTTTAATCCTCAATAGATAACGGATTATTATTATAATAATAATAACCATTTAATATTTAAGGTAACGCCTTTTCCAAGTTTTTATTATGGTTAAGTGTTGCCACATAATCTTGGCAATTATTATTTTACTTTTATTATCTATTATAGTAATGGTAATGCGATTGGACGAAGATTTTCATTGTAAATATATTAAAGTATTTTTATGGTTCTAAACTTTTTTACCAGCCGCTTTTAGCATCTACTCTTGTTCATGACGCATTGCAAAATTCAAACTAGAAAAAATTGAATTTTTAACTGATAGATAAGAAAATCTTTTTGTGATATCAATACAAAAATCTTTTTAAAATTTTACTCGGCTTTATAACCGAGAGGGTGCCGGTTCGATTTCTGTAATAGAAAAAAATTATTGAAAAAAAAATTTTTCTCAAATCCCCATGGTGACCAAATATAAATTAAATACACAAATATAAATAAAATATAAACAAAATAATAAATATTGTGGTTATAAATAAATAAAAAGTATTTAATTTAAGAAGACCAAATGCCAAATAGGCAAAGAACAATAATAATACCAGGCAATATTTACTATTGTCCTGGCAGTAATTATAAATAAATAAATAAATTTAAAAATTGCTTTCATAAAAATTATTACGTATGTAAGCAAAAAACTTTTGAAAAAACATTTGACGTTACGCTTTTTCTGTAATAGCGGTTGGTTCTGTGGTTGCCACAGCATATTTGTTTTTAAATATTATTTTATTTAACAATATAACTAACTGCATTTTATGTTTTTGTTTTTTAAACATAGTTTGACTTCTCATATTTTACATTTTACCCCCATAAAACTCATGTTTTTCGCTTCGCAAACCACAAAAAAGGGAATTTTTTAAACTTTTTTTAACTTTTTTTTAATAAAAAAAAACAAACAACCAAGTATTTCAAACCATTAAAACTACAGCTAAAATTAAAAAAAAAACAAAAAATTTAAAAAAAACCGTAGAATTAAAAATGATTATGGTTATAAAAATTCAAAAATAAAAATAAATATAAAATTAAATATTATATATAGGGTAGAACTAAAGAATCACGCGCTCAATTGGGTCTCATAAAACTTTACAAAAAATAAAAAAGGTATAAAAATATTAAGCACTTTATAAAAAGGATCGGTTACCCCCAAAATAAAAAAAACTTCTTTATGTCGTCAATCAATATCATTCGTTTTTAATACCAATTATGAATCTCTTGAATCGAAATAAATTCATTTAAATTGTGTCAAAATTATTAACTTACAAAAATTCTAATGAAAAAAATTGATTTCACGATAACTGAAACTTTGGTTCATTAATGTTTAAATTTTTGCTAAACTTTATGCCAAAAACAATTTACTTTTATTTAAAAGTTTTTAATGTTGTGTGACTTTTAGGTCAGTTACTAATTGAATTGCAACATAAAAACAATGAAATAACATTTAAAAAACAAAAATTTATTTTTTTAAGTTGCAATTGTCAATTATTTCGCAAAATTTAAAAATCTCATTTACAATTTGACAATTAAAAAAAAATTTTGGAAAATGTTTGATTCGTGTTTTGTTGCAATGATATTTTACTTATTCAGAGATAATTTCTGGAGTTTCTTAGCTAATGAATTAATAATTTACCATTACGGGTGGATGGAGAAATAACAATTGAATACAGGGCCAGTGTTAAATAATGACCAAAATATTATGAGTTTTTCACTAAAATTCCGTCATCTATTTAAAAATTCTACAATTAATGATTTCATATTAACATTTTCATCTATTAAAAAATTCTACAAATAACGATTTCATATTAAAATTTTATTATAAAAACCTTGATTTTTCGGAACTTGTTCCTGTTGCACCTTGTATAATATAAATTGTCGGATTTAATATCTCCACTCAAATTATTTACAATAGAAAGAAAACGGCCTTAAATACAATTTGAGATATGTTAAAAGAAATTATAAATATATAGTACTGACAGCTGACAGTTAGATGTCACTTAGAACTTTCATTAAAATGGTTAAATTATTTCTAAAAACTAATTACAGATGCGAAAATTGAAACTTTAAATATTTAAAAGAATAAATTTTTTGATTTATTTATTTGCCAGGCTTAAAATATTTTCCTGAACAGCTTATGTCAACAATTTTAAAATATGAAACATTAATGTTCCAATGAGATATGTTTCAATTCTTCCATTTCAGTTTGTCATTGAAAAACATTGTCATGCTAATCTATGCTTCACATTATTTTATTGTGATTCTTGTCAACGACAGCTAATTTGACATCTAATAATAAATGTCAAAAATTTTACAGCTTCTTTAACTTAAAAAAAAATTGTTTTTTGTTTTTTCGAAATATTTTTTTCTGATGTTCTTCAATGACAGTAGCTACCACTAACGCGAACGCGAATTTAGCG
>CAUJBZ010000075.1:0-48725 GCA_963082915.1 Dolichopus griseipennis | reverse complement strand
ATTTGTATTTATGGTTTTAATAATTAAATTCTAATATTTTAAAAATTTAAATAATTAAACAAATTGATTCTTTAGATTAAACTAGAACTTATGTAATTTTTTATAAACTTATAAGAGGAGCTCAGAATCAAAGTGGCTTAACTCCATAAAATTTTATTTTGCATAAATCGCATTATTATTTGATAAAAGTATCAGGGTGTGTGATTGAAAAGGTTTCATTGGTGGGGCTTATTATTATGGCATTTTTTTTATTGTCAAAGTGGCCTAAGTATTGTATCATTTTTGTGGCACTTTGGTCTTGGTACTCTTTCATATGAATTTAGTCATTTTTCAAATATGTAAATATAGTCCTGAATTTCCAAATAAAATTTGTTATTTTTTAGTGGTTTCTGTTTTTTTTGGGACCCGAGTAGTCGGATCAACATTACTTAAAAAAGTTCAATTTTTAAGCCCACATTTAAAATATAGCCTTGAAATATTAAGGTGCATAATTTAAAAATAATTATTTATTTCCAGTTTTAGTTTTTATTGCAGAATTTTGGTCAAGATATTTTAAATCATGTCAATTAGATTTTTGGGTTCTCAAGATCTTGAGTCATTTTTTTAAAATAGGACCAAATCGATTTGAAAAAAGACTAATTTCATTTGAAAAAGGATGAAATTCTTGTGAAAAAAGTTTATATAATATGAGAACAAGTTTTTAAGATTATTAAAAATCTAATAAGTAATTGGTTTTACCAGGGCCCAATTGCATTAACACTAATCATTAATGAAATAATCACTCTTTTGATAAATGAGTGTCTTTTACTAATGAAACTACATGTGTTTTTTTGTCAAAAATAGGTTTAGAGCAATAAAAGTGATAAGTTGGTGCAATAAGGCATTTTCTGGGCCTTAAAACTTTATTGACTCATTATCAAACATGATTTAAATTTATTAGTACTTTCAGAAAAAATTAATATTTGATTATTTGATTAGCTAAGTGATGAATTGGTTCAATAAGGTCCTAATATTAATTTTAGTCTATATATAAATCAAATTCTTTTATTTTTATAATCATTTTATTGAGTTTGATATAGTTGGCAACCTTATATTTAATTATGACATACTATATTAATAGTATTAAATAATTATTAAGAACATAATTCATTTGAGGGATTTTTCATTTTTGGTAAATTTTCTTCACAAATACATTCATACACAATATTATGTAAATGTATAATATAATATTATAAAAAATAATGTTTTTTACTTACTGATTAAATGAAAGCTATATATATATATAGCTATATATAAAAATATAATCATTTTGAAGTTTATTGGCCAGAAAAGTCTTAAAGCAATCAAATGAACTAATAAATGTTACTATATGTGGTAAAAAAAAAGTATGTATGTAATAATTTAATATCCTTTTTTTATAGATATTTTTTTTGTATGTATGTTTTTATATATTTGGAAAAGTGTTATTATGATATATCTTGAATATATATATGAATATATTATGTTTGTTTGTTTGTTTTTTTTTTTATATTATTATAATATTTTCATGTAATTCAATTGCTAATCCTTCATTTCTTTAATAATTTCATTCATATATAATATATATATATAACTAAATATAAAAAAAATTAAAAACATAAAAAATCAAAACAACAAAAACAAAAAAGGATAAGACAATCTCATAAATATTACCTTTTTCTAGCTTTGGGGGATTGGTTTAAAGAGTTTTAAGGACAGGGATTGAAAATGATTCCTAAACACAGACTGGATTTAAAAAAAATGAAACAAAAATTTTGTTGTTGTTTTTTGTTTTTTTTTTTTTTGTCTATAACATGAAGTAGGCGATTTGGTTTTTTTGTTTCGCATGACCATTATCCTTTGAAATGAAAGAACCAGGAAAAAATTAATTGAAGAAAAAACCCAATATAACAAAAAAAAAAGGATATACGATATAAATACTTTGTGTTGTTTTTTTAAATATATAAAATACGGAACTACTACTGAATATATGGTCGTAAAGATATTACTTACATGTTTGTGTATGTATATGTGTATTTATTTAATGTTTATTTTTATTTGGAATCTTACAGTGTAGGGTGAAATAGATTAGGCGATGGTGTACAAAAAATTTTAAAAGAAGTGGGAATACATAATCTTGAAGGACATTTTGTTAAGTTAGAGGACAACGATCGGGTGGTATAATTGGTAGAGTATTGATTTATAATTTGAACCACCCGTGTCCGGAACTCAGTGAATAACAAATTGAAAATATTTGGTATTATAATATAATATAATGTCTTTCAATCCCTGTCCTTAAAACTCCTTAAACCAATCCCCTAAAGCTAGAAAAGGGTTATGGTGGAGGATGCTTTAGAGCTGCGGAAGCCACTCATTGGAGCTTTTAGTAGTTCTTTTAGTTAGTGTACGACTTTAACACGCACAAACTATTAAACTTTTGTAACCAAACTTTAGGATAGGACCTGTGGTACAAATGTACAGGTTGATTCTGAGGTATGGATGTGGTGGGAAAGGATAATTGGAAATTCTATTTGGAATTTTAATAAAGTATTCTGGCATTATGAGAAATGAGGGAAATTTGACGGGATAAAATTGGATTCTTAATAGCGGTATAATAAATAATTGACATTATTATATAAATTATAAAAGTTCCTTTTAATTGAATTCTGGTTTGTGTAACAATTGAACTATTAAAGCCTTGCGCCAGTTAATTATCATCTGCATATTTCTATTAAAAATTTTTACATCCTTTTTTTTTGTTGAAAAGAAAAAAATCCTGTTAATCATTTGGAGATTCAATTGAATTGTGTAAATAAAGTTATGAAAATATCTTATCTAGTTAGCCAACCTTTGAGTTTTCTTTCCTCTTATTTTAAAGTCAAGCCCACCTAAGATCTCCATAAATTCTCAGCAAAAAATTTAAATTAATTTAATCATTTTATAAAAAAGGACACACAGTGGAAATTTGAATTAAAAAAATAATATATTTTAAAATTCAATTCAATAACACATTTGTCCATTACTGTACTGAATATATATATATATCGGGAAAATAAAATTTGAGTTCAAGGCGGCTCATGGTAAAGAACTTAGAAATTGAGGAACGCACTAAAAATTAGAGGCAAAAAAAAAACATTATGATATAATTTTTGAACGGTTGAAAAGTCCTTGAATAAAATTTTTTTTATTTTTTGTTTTTTTTTTTTTTTTATTTTATTTCTATTTCGGGTGAAGAAATTTGTTGTATGTATTAAAGATACCCATGAAAAAAAACATAGAAACAAAAAAATGAAATAGAATTTTATATCCTTAAAAAATTTAATATTGAAGAAATATCAAAAAAAAAAAAAAAACCGAAATTCACAGGGTAATCCAAAATGTTAAATATTGTAGAACACATAAAAAAAAAGGATGAGATTGAAGGATACCAACGGCAACACTAAAATTTTATCAGAGAGTTGGAAACATTTTTTTTTGTTTTTTTTTTTTTTGTAGAAATGTTTTAGGAATATAAAATTAATTTTCTAAGGACATCTTTATTTTATTTTTGTTGTTTCCCTCAATATCCTTTTTTAATATTTTTTTTTTCTTAATGAAATTGTATTTTGGTTAGGAATTTGTGGGATAAATAAAAAAATGCTATTTTTTTTTTATAATTCACGTTCTACTGTGCGCTAAAATATTAGTTTTATTTTAACTTATTTAAATTAAAAATGTTATATCCTTTCGACTCCTGTTAAGAGGAGTTGAAAGAAAAGAGCTAACGTAATAAAAAATGTATTCCCCTAGAATCTATTTTTAATATCTGTAAGCCGAACTTTTACTGAACTTTAATGAATGGCAATTGATGGTACATATAAATTAACTTAAACTTAATTCACTCAAAGTCTCAAATACTTTTAATTTAATCATATTTTACTTTATAATCAATTTAAAATTACAACAAATGAAAAAAGGATCAAAATTAAACCAAAAAAAAAGAAAAACACGAAAAAATCCCAGCTAAATTAGAAACGTACGACATACGACGTTCAATACGCCATACGTCGATAAGTCGACGTATTCTGCAATCGATACTTGCTTACAACTTTTATATGGTCAAAAATCTATATTTTTATACAATAAGCTTTTTTTTTGAGTATTTAGTAGTTTTTTACATAAATAATTAGAAAAATATTTTATTTCAAAAACATCACCATGGCAACATAAGTGAAAATTTTATTCACTATGTCAATTTTTTAATTTTAAACACCCGACGCATGGTACGTCGTATATTTTGGGAGCTCTCATATAATTTAATGTATTTAAAATTATTTTGACAGAAAATACACGCTGTACGTCGTCATTTAGGATGAGGCCTTAGACTTAAAAACAAACAGAAAATAAAAATTAGAAATGAAAACTTAAACTTGTTTTACAACATTCTTAACATTATAAATAAATTCTTTAGTGTAAAATGTATTCAAAGAAGCTTTACAGTAATAAGAAAAATGGAAAAATTAGGTAGTTTAGAAAACTGGAGGGTTTTATAAGAGCACAAAATCAGAACTTATTTTTTTTAAAACAAAACGCATATTTAAATTTGATTAGCAACTTTTGTTCTCCAATTCTTTTAATATACAATACAAAATTCAAAATACAATGTGAGAGTTGAATTTAAGTTGTTTGAACTTTTGTATTTAAAATCCTGATCAAAGCTTATTGGAAGATGTTCTCCCATTTTTAAAGACGATGGTTCGAACTTTTAACATTTTATGCAGTCAGGTAAGTTTTAGAAAGGGTAGTTAAAGTAAATCATTTAAAATAAAATATACTTTTTTTACTTTAAATGAGTACTTTTTTATTTCAATTGAATATATTTTAATTTCAAATGAAGACTTTGTATATTAACTTAAATAACAAATTTATTTAAATGAAGATTTTTTACTTTAAGTGCAGACGTATTTATTTGAATTAAGTTTTTTTTACTTTAAGGGAAGACATTTTTATTTCAAACAAATTTTTTAATTCAAAAGAGATTTTTTACTTTAAGTGAAGACGTTTTTTTTTTTTAATGAGATTCTTATTTCTTATTTCAGTAAATTAATTTTTATGTAAACACACAAATTATATATATTTACGAAATTACTGAAATAAAGAATCTTCATTAAAAAAAAACGTATTCACTTAAAGTAAAAAATCTTATTTGAAAAAAATATATCTTCACTTAAAGTAAAAAATCTTCATGGAAATAAAATAGTCTTCAATAAAATACAAAATCTCATTTGATATTATAAATTATTCAATTAAAGTGAAAAAGTCCTCAGTTAAAGTAAAAATGGAAAAGTTGAACATAGGATGAAACTAATAAGAAAATTCTATATTTTAAAATATGCTTAAAAGAAATTCAATTTTTCTTTTTTTTTTTTACTTTTAGTCCTTTTCTAATTTTATTTTATTTTTACTTTCCTTCCTTTTTATTTTCTATGTTTTTTGGTTTTTTTTTTTTTTGTTTGTTTATAATGTACGGTAGTAAGCGTTATTTTTGGTCAAAATGAGCATGTTCGTCCTTAATTTGGTTTTGTATTAGTATAGGTAAAACAAGGACATGTCAGTGTATTTATATATATCATATAAAAACATATATGTTTAATAATATTTAATATATGCATTTGTTTTTATTTTAGATTTTTAATATACATAACTAAATATATATATATATATATAAATCATGTATATATATATATTTTTTATTTTAATATCCTTCCTATTTAAGTTCTACTGTATAAGGTATGATTGAACTACTGTAAAAAAAAAAAAAAAATTAATTTTAATAGGTACAAAAAAAAAACTATAAAAATTGGAATAATCTTCAAGGTTCAAAATTTTTGTGAAAAAAATATATGCATATAATGTAAAGATGCTGGAAGGTACGTGCTGAATAAATATATCCATTGAATTTGTGGCAGGTTTCCACCTTGAAAATTGGACAAATAAATTCTCTACACAAATTATTTAAAATATTAATAATTTAAAAAATTTTAATATTTCATGGAACTAGTCCACAGCACTTTTAATATTGAGTATGGTAAAAATGTAGAACATCCTTGCATATAAATATAAAGTTCCATTAAATTGTCAACAACAAAATTTTTGATTTAAAATCCTTCTTTTACTGTGTGTAGAACATTTTATTTTTAGTAGTATCTTATTAATATTGTTAAATCGTATTGATTATATTTGGTGTACACAGCACACACACAATATTAAATCATTGGACTTATATGGGACATGATGAAACTTTGGGTATATCCTATAAAATCAAAATTTATAACCTTTCGTCGATAGTGGGGTATACCCAAAAAAAAGAAAAAAAAAGCTAAAAAAAATAGGAATAACAACAATGAAAATAATAATAATAATAATATTTTGGGTATTTGCAAGGAAAAATTAACCCCTTAAATGGTTATTGATAACTAATAATTGCGGAGTATTATATTTTATGTATATATATATATATGTATATGTTCACCTATGTATATATTAAGTTGTATACATGAATCTACATTATGTTTATCCTTTTCTTTATATATATACTCTTTTCACATGAAATTAGCCCTTTTATCAAATGAAATTTGTCTATTTTCAAATGAATTTGATATTTTTTCAAATTAAATTGGTCATTTTTAATCGCACCCGTTTCTGGAGATGCATTGAGTTGGATCAGCATATTTGAAAAAAATTTCTCACCAATTTTGAATAGAACCTGTACTTAGGTAAAGTAAAAATAAAAAAGATCGACTCTTAAGCCAAGCTTCAAAAGAAATTGCCCCCCGAAATTTAAACGCCATTTTTATGGTAATTTTGTAACTTATTCTAATTTTTGTTTCTTATGCTAGTTTCTATTAAAAACTTCAGAACTAGATTTTCCGAATCTGTTAAGTTTGACTTAAGGGGCTCCAACATATGGGACCGTTTTTGAAAACAACACCAAATTAATTATTGAACAATTTCATTTGAAAGTGATCAATTTAATTTGAAAAAAGATCAAATTCATTTGAAAATAGACAAATTTCATGTAAAAAAGGACTATGTACATGTGAAAAGATTATATATGTGTATATATGTATATTTATAATTAGAATGTTTATTATGTAGAAATAAAATTCTTTCAAGATCCCCAAAAAAATATATTTTTACTTAAAAAAAAAACTTGAAAGAACAAAAATAACGGGTTAACTAAATAGAAATTACAAAGAAATTTTTTTTCATTTTATTTTGGACAGGATATATTAAGGATTTAGAGAGTAAAGAATCCCTTTTATTTTGTGTGTAGGTGTAGGCAAAAAGAAAAGCGAGGGAACTTTGAACAAAATTTCTTCATAAAATGTTCATATTAAAATTAAAAAGGTTTTTCATTTTATTTTATTTTTTTGTTATTTTGGGCTTTTGGATTTCCTTCTTATTTTGATCCTGACCCATACTTTAAAAGTTATTTGGTCCTTATTATAAAAAACGTTAATTCTCATCTAAACATTTTTAGGTTTTTTTGCAAGAAGAAAAATAAAGAGAGAAGATTCTTAAAAGTTAAAAAAACATTTTTATTTTGTTTAGATCTATAAAGTAAGTCCTTATTTTAAATATGTGTGTGTTTGTGTGTGTGTGTGTGTACATATGTACTTTAAATGTTGCGTTAAAGTTATTTTAAGTTTATGTTTTTTTTTTACTTCCTATTTTCTGACAATATTTTCTTTTGTAAAAGATTAAAGTAAAAAATTCAGAATTATCTATTTGAATCCATTTTATTTTTTTTTATTGTTTTTTTTTTTAACTTATTTTCAGGAGACAATTTCCAGTTCAATTAATTTATTAAAGGACATATGTATTTTCTTTTTATTTAAGCTTTATTTTGATAAGTCCTAATGTATATATGTATGTGTACGAGTATATTTTAAATAATTATTATCAATTTATGTATATAATATAATATATATATGTATATAATTTTTTCAATAAGTTCTTTATAAGAGTCTATCCGGTACAAAAAATGACAAAATCTAAAAAAAAAGGTAAATTTAGATTATATATAAACTTATTACATATATATATATATTTATACACTTCCATGTGTGTATAAGAGTTAACTAAAAATAAGGAACAGGATTAAATTTTAATTTTACTTACAAAGGAACTTTTAATAAACAGATGACTTTACATGAGTAAAGTTTATCGGAAGAAGGGCTATTAAATCAATAATATATGGTTTATAAGTATGGAATGGGGTAGGTCTATTTTATTAAATATAATTCTTTAAATTGTTTTATAATTTAATGTAAAAATACTAATTTTGGATGTGTTTTTACATTAAATATTTAAAATCAGTGTGTTTGTAAAAGTTATAATACCTGTGTAAAATCAGTGCTATAATATCCAGGTCAAAAGTAAAATCACTAAAACTATAACTTCCGTTCGAATTTACTGCAATAAGACCTGAGCAATTTTGGGACATGGTGCAGAATAACAATCTCACACTTAATATTAAAAAATACTAAATGATGAGTTTTTCAAGGCTACGTTAAGACTTAACCATCATGTTAGATACATATATGCTTAGTAACCAATCTTTGGTGGACCCACCTCTTTGTCAATTCCAAAAATGTCTACTAGTATGACAGGAGAAGGAGAAGGTTTGTACTTCCAGGAAGTCCAAACAATTCAAGATAATTTGAAAGATCAAAATGAATCAATGAACAATGACATTGAGCCGCCATCGATGCACGTCCCTGCTATCATTCCAGGAGTTGGTATGAAACCAAATTTACCGCCTCCACCACCAATGATTTCAGATTTTGTTTCGCAATTGGGTATAGTCGTTGTTAATTGGATAGATTATAAAAGTAATTACAATCAGATAGTTAATAAGACTAATTAAACTTTTAATTTCATTATTCAAGTATAAATAGTCAAGTTTGGTCTCTGTATCATGATATTGGTATTTCACGTATTAAATCAGTCCAAAGTAAATTTTTAAAGTTTACTTTGTGTAATTTACCATTGGCTGATCCAATTCGCCTTCCACCATATGAACATATACTATCTCTGATAAATCTCACAATTTAAGAAAATTTAGTGAAAGAAGAAGAATTAAAGGAATTCACATTTCGAATTTAAACATTTTTGATTTATTTAAATAAAATTAAAATTAATTCAATAATGTTCATTGGAATTTTAATCTTATATAATAAAATTGGTTCTCTTCAATACTCATAATTGATCTCAACGATGAATAAGATGTTCTACATTGAAGTCTTTAACCCTCGGTTACTGTCCATGGGGTGTAATCCACCCAAATCAAGTTTGCAAGACAAAATACATACGAAAAATTGTAGTAGTTGATCTCAAACCAATATGTAATCTCGTTTTGGATATTTTTTTTTAGTTTTGTATAAATTAAATGTGGGCTTTGATAAAAAAAGACCTCGAAAAATGCAATCCAAAATGGGTCTGGGTGGATTACACCCCAGACAGTAATCTTGACACAAAATTTTTTTACAAAATGGGGTAGATTACACCCCCGACAGTAATCTTGACACAGAATTTTTTTACAAAATGGGGTATATTACACCCCCGACAATAATCTTGACACAAAATTTATTCATAATAACGAAATTTTGTATTATGGTAGATATTTGAGTTATAATTGTGACCTTTTATTTATTTTTATTATTATAGTATTATATTATTATATTATATAAAAATAATTAATATTTGAATTGCCATAGCTACAAAAGCGTACAAAATTAATTTGTGTGAATTGCAACAATTTGGAGGCAATATCACAAATTTGTTTTTGGAACTTTTTTTTTAATACTGAAAACTGGTGAGATAAATTACATTAATTTAATAAAATTTTTCTCTAAAAAATTGTTCCTGTTGAAAAAAATTTTGTTAATAAACTTTTATTTGTTATATTTCTGCTTTCAAAAACAACCAAATGCAAGAACGTGGCATGAAAATTATAGATTTTGTGATAATTTAAAAAGTATTTAATTTTAATTTTTTTTTATTTTCTTATTAAATGGAGTATTTTTTGGTTTTATTATATATTTATTTATTTAGTTTTTAATAAAATGAAGTTTATATATCTAAATTTGTAGAATTTTTACTGATTTAATCTGGAAAAAAAATGCCTTAAGATATTTATGTTATAGCAGTTCAAATACGAATTTCAATGTATGGGGTGTTTTCCACCCCTGGATAGTAACTACGTAACGTAAATAGAGGACAGTAACCGAGGGTTAAAGAAATTAAATATTAATGGTATACTATCATTCATTCTAGAATTTTTACAGGCTTCCATATAATTCTTAAATTTCTATAATGTTCTTAAAAGAACTTTGAAACTATTTTGAAGCAGGACTATAAAATATATAATAAAATGAATTTATTTATTTATTTAGTACCAATCTCACATTTTAGCAAAGAGTTAGTACATAATATTATGCAAAAGAATGCACCTAATTCAAAATTATTATTATCCTTAAATAATATAATTTTAACCAATTCCATCATCACAACAATCAAAAGCTAAAAAAAAAATTAATAAAATTATGTACTTCTTATATATATACATATATATTATTATATATATACCATTCATTGCTCCTTTATTATCATTTCTATAAATATTTTATTTTGATTCAAAAGTTAAAATTTAATATACAGGTGACTTCAAAAGCACGAATTCATAATCTTTATATATATATTTATATATATATAAATATTCCATATATATATATATATAAATTTTCTTTTATTATTCTTTTATTATGTATATGAGCTTTAACTTGATTACTTATTGAATTGTTTTGTATATAAGTGTATCTATAAGATTCTTTTTGATCAATGAAATTATTATATATTTTCTATCTCTTTTATTCATTCTATCTTAAAACAATTGAATTTTAATGTATAATAAAATTGAAACGATATGTTTGAAGTACATATGAAGTACAATTTATATATACCTTACATATATATATATATATTTTTTCTTTAACTTATATTTCTCTTAGGATCATGCTATTGAAAATATTGCACATTTGATTTCATCTTCAATATATTTATACAATTTTATAAAAAAATTTTAATTTTTGTGTTTAATGAATCGTTTTCATAAATATTTTTTAAAAATCCCTATATTATGTATTTTTGTATATATTATATAATACACCTTTCATATTAAATACATACATCATGTGTGTGTAGGGGATATTATATGATAAATGTTATTTGCACATTTAAATTGATAGTGTAGCATAAAGTATGGAAATATTTTATGCATAATTTGTATGTACGATTGTAGTAATGTGTATATAAATGAAAACTGATTTATATAATCGAATTTTTTAATTCAATCTTTACATAAAATGAAGAAGAGAAAAAAGTATTATAAAAGTAACTGAGACAAAAAAGGAATTTCTAATAAAACTATATGGTTTAAATATATTTTAAATGGGGAGTGTACCGGTATCTCGGTTTTCAAAATCTCGAATTTAGGAAAAAAGTAATTAAAAAAAAAAATGAGATTTTGATTTTTAAAATTAAAAAAAAAACGAGATTTTTATATTCGAGATTTAAAAAAAATCAGATTTTGACTTAGACGTTTTTAAAACTGAAATATCATATCCTATCCATATTAAATATAACTTTGTAATTCTTTGAAAAATGCAAACTATTTTGTGAGGGTGGATGACACTGTATCGAAAAGAAAAATTCCTAACGATAAAATATCAAAAAAAAATTTCAAATTAAAATTTTTGCAAAAAATTCCGAATCTAAAGAAATCCTGAAAAAAAAATTACCGAAAACCAATAGTACCGAATTTCAATTTTTCAAAAAAGAATCTTAGTGTTGAATACAAAATCAGAATTATGAGCCTTCTGCAGAGTACATACCTATATATTATTTATATTTTTATTTATATTCTAAATTAGGTGGGGTTGTAGAGTTCGATTTTATTTCCGAAACTTTTTTCTTAAGATTTTTTTTTTTGAGATTTAAGTTTATTTGGGATTTTAGATTAGAATTGATTAAGATAATTTTTTTAAGATTTTAAATCCTTCGGGATTTTGGTATTTTTAGGATTTTTTTTTTCGCGATTTTTACAGTAAATTGTCACAGACCAGCGCTCTTCAATTGTAAATAAAATTTCAATATTATATAAAATGTAAAAGACAGTGAGAGAAAATATCAAAAAGTGGGAAAAGAGGTGGGAAAAATAAATGTTTAATGAAATTTCCATTTTGGTTTCAGTTTGATTTTTATTTCTATGGAACTTATGGAAGTATGGAAATTTTTTTTGTGTTATTTGTATTTTTTTTTTAAACGCGGCCAAAACTTTATTTACTAATTAATCTCAATGGACACAAATATGAATGTATATATAGTGTAAAATTTTACAAAAATAAGTACAAAAAAAAAAAAATAAGTGAAACAAATTGAAATAAAATGAAACAAAATGTGACCATTTTTGTGTTGCCTCTGACAGACTAAAAAAAAACCAAAATAACCACATTTAGTGGTTAATTTAAAATTATGAACACTAACGTTTTTTTTTTCTTTTGTTATTTTGTTTTTGTTTTTATTTTTTTTTTTTAATAAGGATTTGTTTGGTTATATTGGTTGTTGGTAAAAATGTTCAAATTCATTAAAAATATCCCTTACAGTTTACAAAAAAAAAAAAAAAGGGCTGTAAGGTAAAAGAAGTTTTTTTGTAATAGTATATAATTATATTAAAGTTTAATTTAATATTTATTAAATAAAACACATTACATATAATATGCATTAAATATTTTTAATTAAATTAAAATCTTTTTGTAAAATGAAATTTTTTATATTTTCTTATTTTTTTAATTTCTGATTAAAATTATTATGAATCAAAATTGGGAGCACAGTTCATTTGGTTTTCCGCACCAAAATGTAGAATACTCTCAAATGTCAAAAATTTTGAGTAGATTGTATTGAAAAGCTTATTAGCATTTATTTTTATTCACACAAAACTGAGGATTCTCTAAAATAAGCTGAGGAAATCCTACTACTCAATTTACATCTCCAATTGGATGACATATTTCATTATTCGAAAAATTGCATACTTTTAGGGCATTTGAAAAAAATTTTTAAATCCTTTTTAAATCTTTGAATAAATAAGTTGAATTCCGTTACAATATTAATTGATAATTGTTTAAAATTGATTTTATTTAATATTGGAATATTAAGTTAATATTAATTGATATTTATACTTGATATTCATATTATGCACTTATTATAATGTGTATTTCAATAATATTCAGAGTTACTTTAATTTACAAATTTCTTTCAATAAATTTGACACAGAAAAGGACGAAAATGGAGCTAATATTGAGAGTATAACTTTTACAACAATACTTTTTGAGTATTGTACCATATAATTATTTTTTGAAAATGTGCAGGATAATTAAGAATAATACATTTTCAAAGAGATTTAATGTAATTTATTTCCCAATATTAAGAGTTTCTAATCTTTTTCCGAGGAGTTCATAACCTTATGTCTATGTTTCTATAATATTAAGAGTTTGTAACCTTTATTCTCTATGTAATGATTTGCTTTAAATTTGAAATTCAAAGCAAAATGTTAAAAATATTTTCAAGAATATATTTGGTATAATATTTTAATTATATATTTTAAATAAAAAAAGACCTAATAATTTATTTGATAAAATTTAATTGAATTCAAATATTATTCAAAATTCTCAATGAAAAGATTCTTAAGAATCCGATCATTGACGTAGTAGTTAGGACGTCGGCCTTTCATTTGGAGGTCCTTGGGTGCAAACTCTGGTTGGATCACATGAGATCATAAAAATTTGGTGTAAATTATAATAGTTAAATAAGAATTCCAAATGACAAATACTTAAAGGACTATTAAAATATAGCACAATATTTAAGATTTATCAAAATTAACAAATACAAATTCACCAAAACCAAACTTATTAACATTATTATTTTTTTATAAATTAATTAAAAGTATATAAAATTCCTGATCAAATTTCATTATAAACCATTTTATTCATTTATATGAAATTATAAAGGAAATATAATTACAAAAGAAATAAAATAAAATAAAAAAATATATTTTTTTCAATATATACTTTTATTAAAGTAGTACTAGCCCTCTAAAATGTAAAAAATAAAAAATCGAAGGTAGATCTTTAGAATTTGTTACTGTGTTAATATAAAAATAAATTTCTGGTATAAGAAATAGTTCTTTTAATGTTAGAAAACTTTTAAGCTTAAAATTTTTAAAATTTTCACTAACCAAAAATTGATGACAGATCTTTTGCATTTAAAAGTGTTTTAATATAAAATATAAAAGTAAATTGCTGAAATGAAAGATAGTTCTTCTTTTTCTTAAAATTAATCCATTTTTTATTATTTCTGTTGAATTTAAAAAAAAAATTTATCTTTGAAGGAGGATCGAACTCAGATCTATTTACACTCTAAGCCACTTTGATAACCGCTGAACCGTACAATTCTTATAAAATTATGGTCAGATTTCTAATATAAATGTATCACTAACTGAGAGAATGAAAAATAAAGCTATAGACACAGGCAAGTTCAATTAAAAGTATATAAAAAGGTAGTTATTATTAAAAGATTGAAACGTGATATTTTAAATAAAATTCGACATAATTTCTATCTTTTTTAAATATTATGGCCAATTACATCAATATAATTATAATTATAAATTTTTTTTTTAATAGGATACGATTTCCTTTAAAGCTTTCCTTTTAAATTAAAGCAAAAAACCACTCCTAAAAAAAAAAATTATAATTCAGATTTTTAATAAAAATGCAATAAATTTTCATTTAAAAAGGAAATTATATTTCTTCCTTTAATTTTCCATGTCTTGTGCGTTTTTTTTTGTATCGTAATTTTTCATTATTTTCATCTTATTTTTTTTTTGTTTTGTTTTTTTTTTTTGTTTTTATTTTAATTATTATGCAAAAGTATATCTACTTGATTTAATTTAATGGATAATTTCAACAAAAATTATGCTCCTTTGAATTATCAACACGCCAATATTCAACTATATATCCAATATGAAAGAAATTAACCCAAACCAAGGTTTTTTTTTTTTTAAACCAAATATAAAACAAACCATCTTCAACCAAACATCCATACATACACACATTTGTAGTACGTACATTAAAAATAATAAAATAATCAAAAAAAAAAAATATAAAAAATTTAAGAAAAGAATGAATAATTTAATATTATCCTTTCATAGTTGAAATCCTAAGGATAAATGTGGGTATGAGTGTAAGTATGCATGTTGTTTGTTTGTTTGATTCAGAATTTGATTTTAATGCTATATTTTGCATTTTGTTGTTTTTTTTTTTTTTTTTGAAAAATGGAAAATAGCAGCACGTGTTAAAAGCTTTGGAAAGAAACATGAGCGTCTTTTTTTTTTTTGTATCTTCATATTATAATTTCTGTTGTTACCATTATAATTTTTTTATGTTGCTATCTCGTTTTGGCTTCATTTTTTGTATTTCTAATTTTTGTTTTTCTGTTCTGTTTTTAGATAATGAATTGAAAATTATTTCAAATGAAAGTTTTAATGAATAAAAAAAATTAAAAAAGAGTTTCTTTTATGCCGTTATTTGTTTTTGTTTTATATACAGGATCAACATGGAGAAATGATATGGATCATTGATATATTGTATGTTTGTTAATTTTATGTGTGTGCTTAGGATTGCCAGATTGGTGTTGAAATGCACTGCACAAAAGGTGGTATTTTGTATAGGAACTGAGGTATTATGGAATTTGACAGGTAAGTAAGAGAGGAAGGAAAAGCCATATCTAAAAGCATTAGAAAAACAAGGGTGCTTTCAAATTTAAAGGATTATATACGTCATTAAGGATATACATTTTCGGAACACTTGCAACGCCAAAAATTCTTGAGATATAGTAATTTTACCCTACGTCCATTTGATTCAGAAATCTTCGAATTGGAAAATCCTAGTGAAAAATAAATTTTTACAGACCAATTTAACTTTTTAGGAGAACAATATAAACTGCAAGGTTACATAGGGTGACATTGTAAATGTCGTAAAAAAACTTCAACCTGATACAATGTGAAAATAACACAATATAAAATTTTTTAACACATTGCGTCGAAAATACAATGTACTTTGTTTGAAATTTCGATTGCGTCGAAATGAAATGACAAAAATTTTAAAAATTGTAACAAAAAATTTAAGCATCTCACAAAAAATAAAAATTTATTTACTTTTGTTTCATGACTTTTTTGTTTTTTCAAATTAGGGACTTCACCACCACTAAAATAAAATTCAACTAACCAAAATTCAAATTAAAACTTCAAAATTCAAATAACTTTTAATTTTTTTATTTGTATATCGAAAAAATTTTCGATACTCAATTTAATAACACGCGTCGTGAAAATGGGTCGCGAGTACAATGTAAAAAGAATTTACGATCATGAGACGATGTAAAATTTTTGAAGTTTACATTTGCGATCATGCGACATTGTATTCACGACGTCGCAAACACATTTACGATGTCAGGGATATTCATAAAAATCGAAAGGACTAGTGCGATATGTGGAAACCCTATTTATTACCCTATCTTCTCTAGGGTAATAATAAAGAAAGTCAACTAAATTGATTATGTTTTAATAAAATTTTTAAAAAGAAATTAAAATTAAGTTAAATATTTGTTAAATTTTATTTTTAAGAAATATTTTTACATCTGGCAACCCTTTCAGTAAAATAATAATTTTCATAAATGAAAAACGGATAAAAAATTTAGATAAAAAAAATTTTATTTGGTTCAAGATTGTAAAAAAGGATTATCGATAACAAGGATAAATTATAAGAGAAACAAAACAAAAACAACAGCAAATAAAAATACATTAAATACTTTTATGATTTTAACAGTAGTTAATTTTTCTCTTAAAGTAATTGTTGTTTTATGTACAAATATTATTAGAAGATAATTTACAAATAAATTTTACAAATTTAAAAGTGTATTTTCATTTTCAGAGTTTGTAATTTTTTTTAAAATTCATTTTAAATAAATTTGACTATTATAATAAGTTAAATAAAGGTAATTTAAAGTCATGTGAATTTTAGGAACTATAATACTTTTTCGGACGTAACTACAATAGGGTATAATTGAATAAAAATAAGCATGATTTTTTATGTTACAAATAACAATTCCAATATTAATGTTATTTTAACATAATAATCTTATTATATTATAGTAATTTTCTTCTTTTATTTAAAAAAAAATTGGTTAATTATAAAAATAAGAAAACATATTTTATTTGAATAATTAAAAACTCTAACGACATAATCCATTCTAAAACTATTAATGTAACTTAACAGACCCGACTTACTTTATGTAATTGCCAATATGTAATTGTTATACCATCATTTAAGTAATTTGAACTGCTTAACTAGAAAAAGTTTCTTTTTGTTAATTTGTCTTTACATGCTATAGATTTGTTACATTTTACACTTACACATACACTTGTTTCAGTGAAATAATATTTTTGCTTTGAATATAGCCAATTTTATCAAAAAATATGAAATGCTTAGTGGTTGAATAAAGCCGGTGAACATTATCTTTTTAATGTTCTCCTCATTGTAGTAAAATATATTTGATATTAAACCATTTTCTGGAGTGTTTAGTACTCCATCATAAAACTATCAATTCTGTTTATGTTTAATTCTTTAGTATTTATTAGAATAGAAATGCTTGTAGTCAGATTCAGGCATTTTTATTACGAAACACACTATTATACACTTTCTTTCAAATTTACGAAATTTTTCCATAAGGTTGCCACTTATATTATATCCTTTTTTATTAAATTTAAATTTTATTTTTCTCTTTAATTCTTAAACTAGCTTATCTTAAATAAACTTTAATTAAATACATTTTATAATATAACTTGATTAATATTTAAACTAAATATATAATTTTTATGTTAATATTAATATTTAATCCCAGACTTTAATCATTATTGAATTTGTTCAGTTTTACAATATTATATTATTATTATTATATAGTTTTGGTAAAAATTTGGGGTACTATAAAAACCAAACCTACTCAAAATTTTTTTAATATAAAATTTACATTAACCTAACCTAATTTAAAATACTTTTTTTTTTATTCCTTTCCACTCCTTTAAGTAGTATAGGGCATTCACCAAGTTTTATCTTAAACTAGGCTTCAGTTTATTTAATCATAATATTCACTATGCCGTTGATTACTCGGCTGTAGCTATTGTATAAGGTTATGAAATATGAATGCACAATTGTAACTTTGTGCGCCACCTATAGTCTTAGACAAGAATTATTTATATATTTTTATTAAATGTTATTTTATATTACGATATAATTATACAATTTTACGATATTTTTTTATTGGATATGATCTGGCCGGGGCTTGAACCCGAGACCTTCCACATGAAAGGCGGCGTCTTTACCATTAACGCCATTGAGCAGATAATTTAAAATACTTTACCTAGTAGTATTTTTTGAATTTCTTTTTTCTCCTAGAAATATGCAAATTTTTCATTATGAAAAAAACTTTAACTAAAAATTTGACCTGGCAGTCAAGAGCTTTACCAATATTGCGTAATTCAGTGATTCAGTGCTATACGTAATATTCAAATAAATAAAAATTTGAAGTTTTTAAATATTCTTATATAACATTTTATTTCGTGTTCTTTAAAAAAAAAAAATTAAAATGGAAGCTTAAAAAAGTTCATGCAATAATATTAAATTATTTAGAAAATTCATAATTTTAAATTAAATTTACAAAACGTAGTTTCGTGATTCATTATACAATTTAAAAATTTTGAAAAATCATTTCTAAAGAATACTTCTAAATTGTTTTACTCATTTACAAATGCATATGTATAATATAAATACCTGTTATTTGACAGTTCAATTGATTAATGTTAACCATCATTTAAATAAAATGACTTTCTGATCATTATCATGATATATGAATTTTCGACTCAAAAAAATTTGAATTCTACTCAATTATTTCTTTAAATTGATACAATTTGTATCAATTACTTGTAAATTGTTACGAATATTGATATTTAACTTTTTTTTTTAAATATACCGGAAAAAATAAAGATGTCATAAAATTACACACATTTGAATTGTATTTTATTTTATAAATTAAATTGAAAAACTCATAATTGAGTGTTACAATTTTTTTCAAAAGATATTTATTTTAATTTTAAGTATTCCAAGTGGTGGGATACCCATAGAATCAATTTTATTGTGCATAAGTCATATTTAAATTTCTTTTTAAATATTTTTCAACAAGTTTTATTTCTTTATTCAAAATTTTAACATTAATTGTTCATGTATATAAGAAAATAAAGAAAGTAAAATTGACTTTCTTTTATATTTTCTTTTAATCAAAAAAAAAAAAAAAAAGAAGAAAACAAAAAATAATAATAAATAAATCATAAAAAATATCCTATAAGCAATTAATTAACATTAATTTCATTCATTAAAAATCTGAAGGTCATAAAACTAAAACTCATTATAATTATATTAATATATATATACATAAATTAAATATTATAGTATATATATATATATATATCTATCTAACTATATATATAAAAGCAAAGTTTGTTTATTTGTTTGTTTGTTCGTTTGTTTGTATGCAGCGAATAGACTCCTAAACTGTCCAGCCGATTTTCATGAAAATTGTGTATAGAGGTTTTTGGGTACGGAAAGAAATTGTGACCAAAAAATTTTTCTCTAACGGACTGCCAAGTTGGGACTGTGGTACAAGTATTTAAACTTTTTTGTTCTAAATTAAAAACGGTTTAACCGATTTTCTTCAAATTTTGTATATGTGTTCCGTTTTGAGAATGAAGTTAATTCTTTTAACTTACTTGGAATTAGTTAACCCATGCCGGCCCGACGGTTGGCAAAAAAAAGATTCGGATGCAAATTACGTCCAATTTTCCCGAATATTGCTTTGCCCAAAGAGAAAGTTAAGTTCCGTTAACCCATTAGAACACAGTGGCTTTTTATAGACTTTTGCGTTCCTTAACTCTAAATTAGAAATGATTTGACCAGTTGACTTAAAATTTTATATGCGTGAAGCAACTTAAAAATGTATTTGAGTCTGTTAACAGTCGGTCCTACGATTGGACAAAAAAATTTTTGGAAGTAAATTACGTCAAATTTTGAAAATTAGTTTGTACTGCTTTACTTACAGAGAGTTCCAAAATTACTCGAATAATCCTAGAAAAATCGTTTTAAAAAAATAGCTTTCATACATTTTAAAATTTACATGTGTAAACAGTGTGTAATTTTTGTGTTAACTTTTTGCAGTACAATCAACTTCAATCAAACCTCCATTGAAAGGCGCAGCAACGCGCACCGGGTATTAGCTAGTACATTATATAGATAAGTATATTATATATATATTTTTATATTAACAAAATAATAAGCAAATAAACAATCTTTTAATTACTCGAAAATTTATTTATATAAATATTCATATATGTGTACACAACATACAAACGTATATATATATATAAAACAAAATAAAAAAATTTGCATTAATTAAATATACTTTTATATATATACAAAATATATACATTCAATTACATTAGCATTATATATATATGTGTATATATAACTGCAATGTTACATAAAAGAAAATAAATTTTAATTCAAAAGAAGAAGAAAACAAAAACAAAACAAAAGTAGAATATAAATAAGTAAAAAACAACAACAACAAATTAAATGGAAAAGAAAAAAAGAAAGCAAAAACAAAAAAGAAAAAGAAATTAAGAATAAAATTTACAAGTAGAAAATCTTAATCGCTCTAAAGTCCTTTTTTTCTATTTTGTTGTTGTTGTTTTTGTTTTTGTTTTTTTTCATGTAAATCTGAATAATATCAAAATCGTCTCATCAGAGTATAAATAACTCTCAACTGGTGTAAATCATACAAAATTATTATTATTTTTCTATTTTGTATGTTTTCTATATAGGGAGGGGGAGTGGAAAATGCCCCACCTCTTGCATCTACTCTTGATCCTTATTTTTATGTTGAAAAAATCTTATTTTATTTTTTTTTTATACAGTTCTTTTCTATGGAATATTTCGAATGAATACAAAATGATAATATATATATTAAAACAAAAGTACTATATTATTATTTACATATATAGAATTATATATATACATTTTTATAAATGTATATATACATATATTTATTCAATATTGGACTATAAAAATTGTATAAGATAAACATATAGAAATAAAATGAGAATAAAAAAAAAAATTTAATTTGAAATTGTAAAAATATCTCAGGTAAAAATGAAAAAAATAAATGGGCTGCATGAAAAAAGTCCAGAAAACCAAAAAATGGAAAAAGTCTCCAAAACTGTGTATGAAACTTTGGAGACTTTTTGTAATAAGTGTGCAAATTTTGACTTTTTTCATTTATTTTGGAGACCTTTAGAAAATTGAATATATGAAAAAAATCTCCAAAAGTATTTTTATAGAGTATATGACAGTTAGATTTAATTAGTTATGGGGTAACTTCGATCTTTCTGGAAATAGTTAAACGTCTGCTTTTTCCAGAAAATATAAAATAATTATTAATTTTTTATCGCTGTGTACCCAAATCCTCGTTAATCAATTTATTGGATACCAAATATTGTAAGCAACTCCCTAAGAGTTTTGTAACCAACTCCTAACTTTTTTTCTTAAATTATTAAGTTAGCAACAAAGCATTTAATTTCGGGATTTTTTTCCTTTTTTTTTTGGGAACCGCAGAATACATTTGGAGATTCCACAACTGGAAACTTTTTTCATTTTGGTTTTGGGGATTTTTTTCGTACATCCCAATAAGCAACAGTGAAAAAATATATTTTTTATCTCAATAGTCCGTTGTAGATTTTATGTGAGGCATATATATATGTATATATGTATATACTTATTTTGTATAGATTTGCAACAACTTGTAAAGTAATGGAAGATTTAAAATAATGTAAGATGATAGTATATATAGATAGTTTTTATTTCAAATGATGGTTTATAAATTAGGAAAATTGCAAGGAATAATTTTAAAAAAAATATTTTGTTATATAATAACTATACAGGTAAGATGATATTGATAATGATGATGATGATTATGATGTTGATGAGACAGTGAATATATAAAAAGGTTATGAAACATTTTTCCAAGGAAATATATCTAAATTTTATTGGAAATTTTTTTTCAAAAATTTGGAATCAGTGAAATTTAATAATTAGTTGATTTACAGTTTAAGTACTCATAATTACTAAGTATTAATTAGTTAATACAGACTTTAAGTACTCAAATTATTAAAGCTTAAAAAAATTGTAATAAAAAAAAGCTAAAGTTTTTTTCAAAGTTTAAATTCCATTTTTTTCCAACTTGGATGTATCAATTCTATCAACTTTATATTGTAATCATTATTATCATAATCATTGGAATTACCACCATGAAGTAATTTACATTTCAATTTTTTATTATACCCGTATGACTATATAGTCAAAGGGTATAATAAATTTGCCATTACGTTTGTGACGCAGAGAAGGAGGGGGGGTAGATATAGACTCAAGTGTATGGATCGGATCAGAATCGAAAATAAAATCGATTTAGCTATGTATGTCCGTCCGTCCGTCCGTCTGTCCGTCCGTCCGTCCGTCCGTCCGCACGATAACTCAAAAACTAAAGGAGCTAGGATCTTGAAATTTTCGCAAATTCGTTTTTTTGCAATAGCCGTCATCGCTATTTAAATCCAGCCATTTTGATCCATGGGTTCGGGTGGCTGCCATACAACTTCTTTTTTTATACGAGTATTTCTCTGTACCTTTTACAGCTACGTGTCTGAAATTTTGGGAAAAGTAGTTTAGTTTTATGGCCAAAGTTTGTGCAAAATTTGGTTGGTCTGTTGCAGTGAGTTCGGGTAGCTGCCATACAACTCCTTCTTTTATATGAGCATTACTCTATACCTATTAAAGCTGGGTGTCTGAAATTTTGCCAAAAATAGTTTAGTATAATAGCCAAAGTTACTGCAAAATTTGGTTGGTCTACTGCAGAGGGTTCGAGTAGCTGCCATACAACTCCTTCTTTTATATGAGCATTATATTTGACCTAAAAAAACTGGTATGTTTGAAATTTTGCCAAAAGTAATTAATGTTTATAATAATAATGATATAATGTTTATATAACGGTCATACGGGTATCCCAGAGTTGACACAGTCTACTCTACTACACTCTTCCACGTTTTTCGTTGTCTTCTTATTTTTTTGCTCTCTTAAAATTTTTTTATTTTTGTTTTTAATATCAATTGAATATTTAAAAGAGATAAATATATATTTTTTAATAGTAAAAATATTCTTAAAAAAAAACAGGGTGGTTAAAAAGTTGTTATATATTTTATGTCTAGTGACTTAAATAGTTAGGTGTAAGGAAAGTGAAAAATTTGATAATTGAAACGTATTTAAAAGAGGTGGGCCGATGTAGCATGCGATAGAATTTAAAGCTATTAGTAAAGTTTTATAAATTACTTGAAAAAATTTGGTGTTATTGCGTTTTTCATTTTCAATTGATATTTATTGAAATGTTTTCAAGTACTCGAACTTAAATTTTGAAAAAATACTAAATAATAAACAGTGTGCGTTGCTGTGCATTCCTAATGGGTTTTTATTTGAAGTTGATGTTATTGAAAAAAATTAACATTAAAATAATACATAGTAAATGGTGCTGCAATAGCTCAACCGAACTCGATAAATATTTTTTAGAGACTCTCTTTTGTGTAAAAGCCTAATTTCGAAAAGTTGACCATAATTTTCTTCCAAAACTTTTTTTGTGAAAAATCGCCTATATTGATTAACAAACTCCAAGTCTGCTAATAAAGTCAACTCCATTGTCGAAGAACAACTCGTATATAGCACTTTAAGCACTTTGTTCCTTTAAAGCAGAGTAGTTAGCTCAGAAACACTACCCGTACCTAAAAACTGTTATATAGAAATATTTATGATAATATGAGCAGTTTAGACCTCTATAAGCTATTAACAAGCAAGTATTTGCTTTTAAAAATATAGATGAATGAATAACGGTAGTTTTAGAGTTGGTTAGATTCAGGTAGGGTTTCTGCCTTTTCATAAATTTTTTATTTTAACTCCCCGCTGATTATAATTTACTGATAGAAAGCTTGAGATTTTTAGATGGATTAGTACATAATTTCATTGAGTTGGGGTACATTTGTATTGGAGCTGCGATAATTCATAACAGCATTGATAAAATTATAGCGCAGAATATTATATATTACGATGCTCTAATATAAACACTTCTATAAAAACAATGCATATAATTTTCTACATTATTCTCTTATGGATCGCATCGCAGCTCTTACTAATTATCGCAGCTCCAATATAAATGCACCCTTCGTAACTAATATTAAGAGAAGATTTTGTTGGCAATCGTTGTCAACCCTTGAATACACATACACTGCAAGCTTCATATAAAAAATCTTATCAAATTAAAATCCTTTAAAACATTCTCTTCAATATTATCCAAAAGTTATCGTAAAATAATTAACAAAAAAGTTGTGTTTATATAATTTTTTAATCACCCTGTACAAAGTATCCTATAAATGGATTTAAAGAAAATTAAAATATAAGACAAAAAAACAAAAAAACTAAACTTGAAACAAACTAATATAAAAAAACAAAGTATATAATACCTATACAGATACCTAGGTACAAAATTTGTAATAAACAATAATAGAAAATTAGAAAATAACAACAAAAACAAAATGGCAAAAAAAAAAAACAAAAACAAAAAAAAAATAAAATTAAGAAAAGCTAAAAAAATATGTTTATTAGAATAAAAGAAAATAATAGAGAGAGAGAGATAGATAGAATAAAAAAAAAGTGAAATTCTTAAAATTAACATAAAACAAAAACATAACAACAGCTTTAATAATATACAATTGTTAACGGTTCTTTGTTCTTGTTTTTTTTTATTTTTTTTTTTTTCAAATTTGCATGAAGAAAAATCGAAATTGCGAAACAAAACAGAAAAAAAAAAAATTAATTTATGCAAATTAAGAAAAAAAAAAAAATATTTTAAAAAAACCTGGAAAAAATAAAATATGAAGATAAAATTGTGATAAGAAAAAGACGGGATTGTTAAAATAAAAAAGAAGATGTAAAATAATGAAAATTACAAAAAAATAAAACAAAAATAAGAAGAAAGAGAATAATGTTGAAGTATGATAATTAAAAATTTTTTGATTGATAATTATGCAATTAAATACAATAAATCCTACGAGAGAAGAATTTTTATTTTGATTTTATGTTTGTTTTTTTTTTTGCTTTTTGCACCTAAAATCGCATGAAACTGATAATTTTGTAGGGGAAAATATTTTAAATAAAAATATAATATTTAATTAATATTTGATGTGTTAATAAATGAGTGTTGGAAACTTGAAATCATAAAAGTCATAATAGTATAACAAAATTTTACGGATTTGGAAAAAAAACTGAATTTTAAAAAACGGATTTTAAAAAGCCAAATTTTAAAGATTTGTATTTTGAAAAATTAAATTTTATAAGAACTAGATTATAATTTAAAGTTTTTAAAACTGGATTGCAAATTGTGGTTTTTTAAGAATACATAAATGTAAAATCAACCTTATATTGCATATTCGTTCCTAAAAAATAAAATATTAACAAGTTCTGAATTCAGTAAAATATTGAGTATTATCCAGTTAAATCCATACCCAGTGTAATATTGAGTATTGAAATTCAGTGAAATATTGAGTACTATTACAAAAGCTGGTTTTCCGAAATCCAGTTAAATCAAAATTCAGTTTTTGAAAATCTATCTTTTTATAATGCGGTTTTTAACATCCAGATTTTAAAGCCAGCGTATTTAAATCCAGATTTTTAAAAACCAGTTTTAAAATCCAGTTTTTTCAAAATCTGATTTTTTTAAATATTTTTTTATAAAAGGTGGTTCTATAGTTTAATGAATTTTTTTTATATCGGGGACTGCTGAAGTTGTCTTATAGAAAAAACCGATTTGTAACAAAAATTGAAGTTAAAAGAAAAAAACGGATTTTAAAAGATCAGATTTTAAAAGGCTGAATTTTCAAAAAATCTAATTTTAAAAAACCAAATTTTACCAAAATCGGATTTCGCTGAGTTTGCATATATTTGAATAACCGAAATGGTAACACAGAGAAAAGCTAATTGACAATATTGTTAAATGATTTATAAATGCAGTGTTTTGGTTTTCCTAAAACTCAAAAATGGGCTTCTAAAATTTAAAGTAAATATTCTAAACTGGGGAGACCTAGGTATACCTGTGGTGGTATTTAAATTATATATATCAATTATTATAATTGTAATATAAATATGTGACATAACTACTCCATATTTGTTTAATTTAATATTTTCATCTTTGTAAGTATTTAATATTAGTATTTTATCTATATTTTTCTAGATGAAGACCTCAGGTGCAGTTGAATTAGATTATGAAACCTATAGGATCATAATTTCTTAAGGGACTTATGATTCATTTAGTCGGACATAAGTCCCTAAGATACTTAAAACTCATTACAATGAGCCATAATTCAGAACTTATGACCTTGAAAGTTTAGACTCAGAGTGGTGGGTCATAACTCGCTTATGCAGTTCTCGTAGGGGTTATTTGTAATATTAAGACTTAAGACTTTCTAAAAAAATATAATATCTTCTAAAAGGAACTTATGACCGACTTGTTAAAGGACTTATGTGCCACCGCTAGTCCCTAAGGAGCTTGAGACTCCAGGAGTTATGAACCAGCATCTTTATTCTTATTTCACACAAAGTTTTTCCTTAAAAAAAATTTTTTTTTTATTGTTATTTTGAAATTTTCTTTTAATATTTTTGTTTATTTTTCTACTCTTTCCTTTTTTTAAGATTTATGATAATTTTAGTTTAAAACTTGAAGGATAATGGGGCTTTGTGTAATATGGTGGCGGTTATGGGTGAATTGATCTTAGAATATTTTCTTAGATATAATTTAACAATTCATTCATTCATTCAACTTTGTTCATTAAAGGTTTAAAAGTTGAAAGGGTTGTTTTTCATTTCGATTTCCGGGGAGGGATAAAATATATTTTTATATATATATATGTGTATATGTATATATATATATATATATATATATATATATATAGATTTATAGTGTTATGTCAAGCAAAACCAGAATAAATTGTTCACGTGTAATAGAAATTAGAGTATTTAGAGGGAGTTTTAAAAAGAGTACTTTGTCATGGCGGTTAAAAAGTTTTTCTTTTAAGTTTATTTTGTTTTTTGGTTTTTTTTTTATTTTTTTGTTTGTGGGGTTTTCTATTTTATTTATTATTACCTTTACCACCATTTATGCAACATTTTATATAAAAAACCAACAACAACTAGAAGTAAAATAAATTAATATTTAAAACTTTTCTTTCTTTCTTATTCTCAATATTTTTTTTACACTTTTTGTAAATTTGATTGCCTTACGTTTTGTGGTCCTGTGATAATATTGTGGACTTTTGCTTCAATATTCTGGACAGCTACAAATACATAGAAAATTTCAATCCTTTTTTTCAACTGGATAAGAAAAAAAGTTTTTCTATGAAGTATTTAAGAAAACAAAATTAATAAGAAATTAAAATAATTTTTAAAAAGATTCAGAAGTTTTCAAAAGAATATTTTTTTATTTAGGGGAAAAAAAAAGTTGATCACGTGTAATCTCAAAGTAGCAGAGAAATATTAAAAAACTAAATTAAAAAAAATAAAAGAAATATTTAAAAAACTTTAAATAAAAAAAGAAAATAATTAAAAGAAATAAAATAACAGAGAAGCCATGAAATAAGACCCCGGACTGTAACGACTCTTTTAATCTAATCTTCAATCTATTGGAAAATAAGACCGCGGAATTGTCATTCTCATATATAGGCAATATTCCGAAGAGATCTTATAGCTAGATTAAAAAACAAGGTGGAAGTTCCATTTTTCCTGAAGGCAATTTTAAAATCTCTCCTAATTCGAAATCTCACCTAAACATATATTAATAATCTGGAAAAAGGGCAATTTACCTACTCTGCCTTCGAATGCAATTCTAAAACTCATCCTAATTTAAAAATTTTCGTATATATAAAGGTATAACAAATAGGACTTCGTTTTTTGTCATGCAATCCAATCTTCGACTTTTTGAGAAAAATTCCCCCCTCCTCGGGGCTTTATTTTTTAAAAAGTCGCAAAATTAATTTGATAGTGAAACAACACTTCGGGATCTTATATCTTAAATTTTTCGCTGCTAATTACATATGATAAATAGCATCCCGAGGGATTTATTTTGCCGGACCTTATTTCATGGCTCTAATAACAGACTATAGCATTTTTTTTTTAATTAAAAAAAGCTGAAGTGTAGAAAATTGAAAAATTTAAATTTAAAAAATAACAGAAAAGGTTCAAACTAATTTTAATAATTTGAATGGAATCAATTCAATTGAATTGAGGATTTTAAGGCTTTTTCATTGTTATTGTGTTTGTTTAAATAGGACAATAATTAAGGTGGAAAGTCTTATTGTTAAATTAGTTTTTCAAAAAGCTTAAAAATTTTGATTTAATTTACATAAATATAAGATTTGGGATATCGCTGGCCAGGATTACATAGAAATTAAAAAATAATTTTGTTAAGGTGGTAAGTTTTAGATTAGATAAGTTTTAGGCATCCTTTTTATATACCTTATACCTAAAATTTTAACTTTGGTATATTGTTTGTAAACTAAGTAAACTAAGCAAACTAGATATATCAGAATCGATTTAGCAATGTTCGTCCTTTCGATCGAAAATACGATAATTCAAAAACTTATGATGCCTTCTTGATGACATTTTTAGTGTATGTTACTAATGACAAAAATGGACTAAATCGGGTCATGAACACGGATCCTAGAGGTTTTTTATCGAATCAGGGCCAAACGAGTATATCTCTGAACACAAAGAAGATAGAAACTTTAAATTTGGCACAAAGTTGTTTCTTCTATTTTCCTTCTGTTAATTTCAGATTAGGTGGAGTTGTGGTTTGGATACCTTCTACACACCTCCTAAGACTTAAAAGCTTATCTTCGAAATTAATAAAGATAGAAAATTGAAATTTGAAATAAACGTGTTCTACCATGTTTTTATTATATATCCAAAATTTGGGATGAATTTGGGTGGTGGTCCGAATACCTTCCACTCACCTCTAACGTACGAACAAGCATATCTTAGTAATTAACAGAAAATCGAAACTTCAATATTGCTAAGGCGAGTTGAAGTGGGGGTGTATTTTTTTTTCTTTATAAAAATTTTAAAATGTATAAGATTTCAAAAAATAATGCAAGTTAATATGAGGAGTTACTTTATGGGAGCTGTATGAAAAAAATATAATATTGAAACATGCATTAAATCTGTTTTTACTGTCTTGGACTTCTACTGTATATGAAGCCTTTGTTGACACCTACACTTTGCAATAATACAGCTACAGTTAACGGTGATGTATGAAGCTTAGAGCTATACTATAATAATTATAGACCAAACGTTCCTACATTTTCCCCCGCATATTCGTATGTTCCACCAACCTGGGTAAAACCATATTCTTAAAACACAAACCTAACACATTAATTCCCACAATAATTTGAGAAATTACTCTAACTTTGGACACTTTTTTCAACATTAGTGTACTTCTCCAATAATCACAATTGACCTTCTGCATTTCGTGTTTTAAAAACGGATTTTGTAATACCATTAACATTTTAAATGTTAATTTGAAAATAGGTATACATTAAAAAAAAAATTCATCTATTCAAATTCAAAAATTGCAACCTGTGTGTTTATTTCGAAATTTCAGATAATAAAAAAACAATTTAAGGACATATCTATGATGGAAAATATTTCATTAAAAGAAATAGTAGTGTAGGTTTTATATATAAAGTTCATGACCTTTTACTTAAGAAATAAACTGGAAACAACAAATTAGGTTGTTATTGAATAATTTAAAAAAATAAAAAACGACCATTTCATATAAATTTATTTAACATTTCATCAAAATAACATAAAAAATTAAAATAACAATTTAAATTTTTATATTAGTTAAAGAATACGTTAATTTAGAAAATTCAAATTCTAATAAAATATTAAAGTGGGTGTCTTGGAAATATAGGTCAAAAGTCAAAAATATATTTTTTTTATTTGTATTTATGTATAAATAATTTAAATAGAAAAAAATTCAATAGAAGACATTTTGATTTTTTCTGTTTTTTTGAATTGCCTAATAGGTAGGCGCTGTTTTTCAGCCTATTTTTATGTTTTTATAAAACACAAGTAAAAAAAAATTGTACTAAACACCTACAACTTGTTCTTGGTTTTTGTTTCAGGGCTAAAATAATAATTTTAAAATTAATTATACATATCATATATTTATTCTAAATATTTCAGCTTTTGAAATAATACCAAAAAAAAAAATAATGAAGTACAGGGTAAAAATGTTTAACAAAAAACAAAGAGAAATCAAATATTCAAATAAACAAAATTTACAAAGAAAAAAACACTTACGTAGGGGTTGTTTTGTTTCATGTTTATTTCATTGAAGTCACTCAATTTATTTCTAGTATGGAAGCCCTAAAAAGGTCTTTAAAGGTCGATTTAATCTCTGTCATAATCAAATCTCAATTCTTAGTCTAATCAAATTATAATTTACTTTACAAGGTATATGTGTTTTTTTTTTTAGGGCCGGGTATATGATTGTTAATATCTTAAATGTTTTAATTTAAGAGTGAAAAGGGTATTGTGTTTCAAATATAGAATCTAATTAAATATATTAATTAACAGTTATTATATAAGCCAATTTATTTAATTTTACAATAATCTTTTGATCTTAATATTTAGAAATAGATGATGCGTGGTTTCATGAAGTATTAAAAAAAATAAATCTATAGGCACGTGCACTAAATGCACAGCAGTCCTTAACATTTATTAATTTAAACACCGATTAACAGGAAGTACAATATTATGAAAACCTAAAACTAATATGTTGATTTCAATTATTTTTGTAATTATTTTTGATATTTAATTACTTTTTGCAATTTTTTTTTTTTTTTTACGAGGGAATGGAAAGCTCCAAAGCCACCCATTGAAACTATGCGGTGTTTCTTTGGGTAGTGTATGATTTTAACACACCAAAACCACACCCTTTTTGAACCAAACTTTAGGAGGGAACCTGTAATACAAATGTACAGTTTGGTTACAGGGATGAGGATATGGAAGGATTTAGGATTATGGTGGAAGTTATTTGGAATATTTGGATTATGGGGGATGGGGAAAATTGGATGGGATATTTAGAAGAAAGATGTTAATGTTCTTCTTAAATTTGGTTAAATCGTACATATATACATTATCAACTTTGGGGAACACACTTGATGGAATATGGTTCCATAAACGAGAAGAGCGCATGACAAACGAATTTCCATAAGCCGTGTTACGCCATCTAGCTAGTTCAACTGTGTAGGGATGAGCATCTGTTGCCCTCCTTGTTTCCCTTTGGAAAATCTAAGTTATATTGGATGTGAGAAAAAAAGATCCGCAAGGCCTGCGTGTTAGGATGGAACATGCTATCCTCCATGACAAACAACAATTAATTATCAAAAGTAATTACAAAAGTAATTTATGAATCAAAAATAATTGCAAAAGTAATTTATAAATCGAAAATAATTACAAAAGTAATTAAATTCCAAAAATAATTACAAAAGTAATTAAATTTCAAAAATAATTAAAAAGTAATGCATACATAAAAACTAATTACAAAAGTAATTCAATTTCAAAAATAATTACAAAAGTAATTGAAATACAAATTTATAATTACTTTTTAGAAATTATCAAGTAAATACTTAATTCTTTTTACTGGTAATTAATTGTTTTCAAAGTACAATTACAAAACATTATTAGTGCTACTTAGAAAGTATTGATTACTGGTACTTAACATAGCACCATTTAAGTACAATTTCAAACATAACATTACAGGTCTAATGACGGGAATATGAATTTCGAAGTCCTATAAAACCACCATTTAATGGCTAACTGCATTTTCGACAAGTCGTTGAAACAAAACATATAATTTCAATTGGCAAAATTTAGATACCCAACTTAATAAGAGTCTGAGTTAACGTATTAACAACATAGTAATCACTTTACAATATTCTTGTTATCAAATCCCTTTTATAGTTCCATCATTCCTTTGTTATATAATTGGTTACATTACTCATCTTAGTTCTTTCATCTTCTTAATCTCTTGTGATCCCAATTGATGTCCAATGTATATTATTACAATACAACATTACCAATTTCCTTCTAGACCATTTAGACTTAAATCTTGTAAATCTTTTATTTCAAAAAAAAAAAAATCAAAAAAAAACCAAATTAAAAAAAGTTTCAAAAGAAATATTAAAAAAAAAAAAAAATCTTTATTAATCCAAACCTATTAACATATTTTTTTTTCAAAAAAAAAAACCGTAAATTTATTCAATTCCGAAAATTTTGTTTATTGAATGATTTTTCAAAAAAAAAAAACATAAAAAAAAAAAAAAAAAAATATAACGGAAATTATTGAGAAAAAAAAAATAAGGAATTAAGCATAGACACCTTCATTTCATTTTCTTTTAACGGAAATTTTTTCTTCTATTTTATGAAAATTGAGCAAAACAAAAAAAACAAAAACAGACAATAAAATGAAAATTGAAAATTATGTATACAGAAATACAATAATAATAATATAACGGTACTTATTTGTCTATTTATATGAATATGTACATGTGTATAGAATAAAAGAATGATATTAAATTTTTATTTTATTTTTTTTAAATTTTTTTGTTAAATCGCGCATTTTTTCTTTTGATGTTATTCAATTGTGAATGTGTGTGTACATGTGTGTGTGTGTTTGTATTATATGTCTATAATATGACCCAGTATACCATGTGTTTTATATTCTATTATTTTATTATTATTATTATTATATGGGTAACTTTGAATTGAATTGTGGTATTAGCTAGAATATGTGGTGTAAAAAACCAATGGAATGGTGAATTTAAATAAGAAATAATGATGGTAAGGGATATTTGAGGATATGATGTATTCAATTGTATTGGTGTATATTTGAGTGTATATATTAACTATACATGTATAATATAAAGTTAAAATGGAAGAAAACAAATTTTCCGGTTGTTAAACTTTTTAACGGTTTTTTTTTTAGTTGTTGTTGTTCTTTTATGTTGTGGCTTAAATCAGATTTTTTGAAGAAGCTGTGATTACACTTTTATAACTGTTAAAAAAAAATTTTGAAATTGTGGGGTAAATTAAGTTTTTTTTTAAGATTCTAAAAATCTTAAGATTATAATCAAATTTTATTGATTGATTTTCATTGAATATTGGTTTTTCCATTTCTAGAATTTGGTTTTAGGAATTTTTTTTTAATGGAAAATTTTTTTGAATTTTTCTTTAAACTTTTTTTTTTTTAAGAAAATTAGAAACATTATGTTTTTCTGAAATTTTTTTATCACTTGCCACTTTTTTTTTCTTTTTAAATAAAAATTTCTTGCATAGGTAAACAGTTTTTCGTATTTTTGAATTGTTTTGTTTGTTTTTTGCTGGAAAATTTTTCGTTTTTCTTTCTAAACTGTATCATTTTCTTTTGTTTATTTCCTAATTTTCTAATTCATTTTTATTTTCTGATTTTTTTTTTGAAATTTTGTTTTTTTTTTTGAAATTTTGTTTTTTTTTTTTTTGAAATTTTGGCTGTTCTCTTTGGTGGGAACGATAATAATCGTATATTTAGTACTTTTAAAACTAGTGAATGGATATTATGAATTAGTAACGAACGTTTGGTATAGAAAAATTGATATTGAAAGGGAAAAAAAAAATATTGCAAAAATAGCAGATTGGATATGAAAAAGAAAATTTGAAAAAAAAAAAACAAGAAATAAATTAAAGTGAAAAAAACAAAAGAAATTTTTCAAAAGATTAAAAAAAATTGATAAAAGAATTTTTTTTATTTTATTTTGGTTGCTGTTGTTTATGTGAAAATCATGAAAATAAGGAAATTTATAATTTAAAAAAAAAAAAGAAAATGATTTTCCATTTTCATTTTTTGTTTTTATTTTTTTTTTGTAAAACTTTTAAATAAATTGTTTTAAATTTATTTTGAATTTCTATATATTGTAAAAGATAAAGAAAATAATGGCAGAAGTTATTATATGATTACAAAAAAAAAAACGGAAAATTTGTTTTCATTTGAATGTGGGTAATTTTAGAGTTGAATTTCAGCATTTGGAATGTTTTTTTAGATTAGTTAAGTTTTTTTGATTTTATTTTTATTTAATGATTTAAAATATTATTAATTTTACAAAGTGAAGTTTTTTGAAAAATAGAAAATAAGTTACAAGATTGAAGTATCAAAATTTTGAAAGCTAAAAATGCCTTTCTGCTTTACAATTATTTTTTTAATTTTTATAAGTTTTAAGCTGAAGAGAAAATTTAATTATTTCAAGATTAATAATTAGCAACTAAGCTTTAAATATCATATCCTCTCTAAATGTTTCGTTCGAAATCGTTCGAAATATAAAATTGGGTATTTTGTTAAACGCCAAAGTTGCTGAACAGATTTTTGTTTGGTATTCTGATAAACGGGCGTCTAGTTTTCCGTTCAGCTGTTTAGTGGGATATGCATAAATAATTTGAATTAAAATGACGTTTCAAATAACTATAAATTTTTAATCAAAGAACTATGAGTTCGGAACAGACTTATTTGTATTCTGGGAAACGCGCGTCTAATTTTCTATTCAGCTGTTTAGTGAAATACGAATAAATAACTTTCATTAAAAGTACTGTATCAAATAACTATCAATTTTATTAAAAGAAGTCATAGTTCGGAATACACTTATTTGTATTCTGGGAAACATGCGTTTAATTTACCATTCCGCTGTTTAGTAGGATAGCTATGAATATATTACATTAAAAGTTCTTTATTAAATAACTATCAATTTTTAATAATAAGCGTCTTAGTTCGGAACACATTTTATAATTTCTAATTGCTTTTTAAAATTAGTATTCGGTTTAATCCGTCAAAATTACAGCTTCCATTAATTATTTGCTTCCTAAACGAATTACTTTTAGCAGAATCGTTATATCACTTGAATTTTCCCCCTAGGATCGTAAGTTTATTTCGTGAGATGCTGTGCCAATGTATATAGTAAAATTAAAGGCAAAATATCTTAGAAATTCATAATACAAAAGATGTCATTACATGAAGTTGAAATTGAATAATCCGTACCTTAACTCATAAGATTAAAAAATAAACGTAAAATTTTTGTATTGTAAAAATGTTTTGGCATATATTGTTTATTTTATTAAAATAAATTTTGGATCATGATTTTATTTCTTATATTTTTTGAATTGTAAAGTCTATGAGCCTTAGTTAAGAATATATTAAGACCGTGTTTTTTTGTTTTTATTTAAAATGATACACATAACATCTTTCCCACACATTTCAATTATATTCTACAGTAGAATTTTTATATTTTCGTATTTTTAACATTAGGTATATATATACGTGATATTGTGGTACATATAAATTACATAAATTAGATATTTAAAAAATATATTATAGACTTAAAAATATGTAAGTGTATATTATACATTTATACAGCACAATATTTTTTTTTTTAAATACGAGAAAATATGTAATAAATTTTTTTATAAGGCATCAGTTTTTCATTCATAGAACGAATATTTAAACGTTTTCTTGCTGTTTTTTTGCTTCTTATTATTTTTTTTTTAATTTGACGTCAAAAGATTTTTTTTCCGGAAAATTTATCAGATGTCTACAATTTGAAAAGTAATTCATAAAAATAACTTATTTGTTTATTAATATATTTTATATATTATTTGTATTTTTATTATTATTATTATTTTGTTATAAATATTATATCTTTTCAAAAATTTTCTTTAAAGAAATTGTTTTGTGGGTTTTGTTTTTTTATTCTAATTTAGTTTTTTTATGACTTTTATTGAGAAAAAAAATTTATTCAGAAAAGAATGGAAGGAATTACTTATTTTATTAATGATTTTTGCATATGTATGATATGTAGATAATAATGGTGTTTGGATTAGAAATCGTTATATATTTTAATATGGAGGATTTAAAATTTGTAAAAGATTTAAATTAATCTCTATATTATGTTTTATGGCTGGAAATAAAATATCTTTTAACTTTATATAAATAGAAGAATGAAATTTATATTGAAACTATAGGTTTTATAATATCAATATTAGTTTTCGAGTTAAAAATTCGTTATAAGAGCGTCATATTAAACTACTGTCATACTACTTTTGTCATATTTAAGATACAACTGGAAACTAATTTTGAGGGGATTCTGAGTTTTAAATAGTATCTGACAAATGACTATATTTCAAAGATACCTGGTATTGCCAGCTTTCAAAAAATATATAGGTTTAATGGCACATATTATCCTTTAAGGACGAAAAGGACATTTGAAAGTATTCTTGTTATTTGAGTCTATTTTATAAAAACTGTTATATCTAGCGATCTGTTCGGCATATATACAATTATCAATTAATGCTATTAATTAAGATAACGATCTGGAGAACATTTTTACGTTTAGATTTCATGACGACAGGTGCTGCTGTTTATTTAATAAAAATGTGTATTTTTTTTTATTTTTCTTAAAACAAACTTATTAAAGAAATTGTTACTTCGTAACAGGCACAGGCTTAACTACTCTGAAAAAAATTAGCTTCTCTAAAAGTCAAATATCTAATTTTCTCAGCTAACTGGAAAATAACTTCTATCTCCAATGTTTTGTAAGACATGAAATATTGTGAATAATCTAAGGTACATGCACCTTCCCTTAGTATTTTGTTCAATTTTTTCATGGAATTGAAAATGAATTTAAAAACCAATCCTGAAGTCAGACTTGTATCTGAACTTGGGTAACAATCTTGAACTTAAATTTAGAACTAAACATGATTGAAGACCACACCTGGAACTTATAACCTCAAAAACTTACAAGCCGTTATTAGTTGAACCAAACACAGTAAATTTCAAAAGTTTCAGACTACAATAAAAGTTTTTACTAATTTGTATATCATATTATAAGGGTAAGGCTTATTATTCATTTCCAATTAAAATTGATTACCTACTAAACAAAATAATAAAATTAAACCTTTGAAAAAATTTTCCATTTAAACGTCAAAGTTTTAAAAAATTTCTGTTTGGCAACACCGTAAATCAATACAGCAAAATTAAAATTCATTCATTCACAAAATAAGAACTGTATCTAATATCTATTAATATTAAGACGTCTTTGATTTTTATGAAATAGAAAATTAATATAATTATTTTTAAATACACATATACACATATACAACAACTTTAATAAATTTAAAGACATGATAAAATTAAATTAATTTAATTTTATTTTTTTTTTTTTTAAGAAAAAAAAGCAACACATTCTCAATATGAAATAATTTTTTATATAATATTAATTTTATTTATGTAACTGATATACATACATTCAAACAGACAACAAAAACACCTAATTAGATCAACATACATATAAACAAAACAAGAACTTCATATATGAATATATTGAAAAAGGAGCAAACACATTGATTTTTACAAATACATTTAAAAGAAACAACAACAACAAAAAAACAAAAAAACAAATCAAAATAAAATGAAAAACAAATATACAGAAAAAAATACCGGCCCACCGCCTACAAACATTTAAAAAATTTTCTTGAATGGCCTTGTTTAGAATTTTTTATATTCTATTTGTTTTTTTTGTTTCTATGTTAGAAGGAAACAAAAAAAAAAGCTTTATTTTCTATTATAGAAAAAGTAACTGTATATATATTTAATAAAGAAAAAAAAAAAGAATAACGGTACATTTAGAAAAAAAATTATCTTTAATTTGTATTTTAAATCAATTTTTTTTTATATTTTCTGAATTGTTTAAATTTTAAAACATTTAAAAGCTTTTTCCTGATCCTGTTTTAGGAAATTGGGTATAAAATTTTATCCTGTTATTTTTTTGAGCTTTAGCTTATTTTGTTTATCATATAATCGTATTCTGTTAAACGCGATTTAAGCTTTCCGTTCCGTCGTTTAGTAGAATAGGTATGCATTACTTAAATTTAAAGTGTAAAATCAAATAACTATAAAATATTAATAAACGACCTTTTAGTTCAGAAAACAATTTAAAATTTCTAATTTGAGCTTTTAAAAATGGTATTTTGATTAATACGCGGAATTTACAACTTATTTTATCAGTTGATGAATCAGTTGTAATATAATCGGTGTCACAACTGAATTTTTTCCTTAGGGTAGAGGCAAAATATTTTGAAAAACTGTGATACAAAGACAGTCTTTTTTTTACTTGTAAGTTGAAGTCGAATGATCCAAAATCGGTTATAGATAAAGTAATTGTTTATATTTAATAGAAAAAAAAGAAAAAATAACAGTTAATTTAAAAAATTAAATAAAAAAAATCTCTAAAATTTATATTTTAATTCAATGTTCTGTTTTTTCTTGAATGTTTTAAATTTAAAACGTATAAAAGCTTTTTCCTGCTACTGTTTTAGCAAAATAATAAAATCCCGTTATTTGGTTTCCATTTTCGTTCATTTTGTTTATCATATATGTATAATTTATATATATATATATATATATATATATATATATATACAACATACAATTAAATAAGAATCAAAGAATTTAAAAATGTGTAAAAAAAAAAATCTGGAAAAAATATTTGACTAATAGGATTAATATTACATGAATTTACAGTTAAATTTAAATTTATTTTATAGCATTGCCAAATGCTTTTAATATTATTCAGCAACAACAACAACAAAAGTTTCAACTTAAAATAAAAAATTAAAATAAAAATAACAAAGAAATACAAAAAAATAACATTTACTACACCAGATTTTCAAAGGACATTCCGAAAAAAGGAGTTTTTTTGTTTTTCGGAAGAAAGTGATTTATTTTTTACCGTTATAAAAATAATTCTGTTTTTTATTTTTTTTAAAAAGTTTTTTAACTCTCGTTTTTGTTCACTGGTTTAAATTTTGAAGTCTTGAAAGCAAACCAGGAAAAAAAAAACAAAACAATAAAAAATGCATAAAAATAATAATAATAATAAGTTGTGAAGGATCTATACACAATCTACACTTTTTCCTTTTATATCCAAAATACAAATCAGAATAAACCGTTATTTTTTTTATTCAAAATTTTTATTTTTTTTTTATTTTTTATTCTTTTAAAAACATGTACCCATTTGGTACCCATGTACCTATACTATATATCTGTATGTACTACATATTATATATGTATATATATATATATAAATATATATATAAATATATATATGAATATAAAATAAATTTGTGTATTTGTAAATATTGTCATTTATATGTAAATAATTTTTTTTTTTGATATAAACAAAAAAATCAAAATAAAATCAAAATAAAAATACAAAAGGAATCAAATATATGTCCTTTTTATAGTTGTTGTATTTAAATATATATATATAGATATATTAATTCATTCTTATATTCTTCTGATTTATTTTAGTATGGACGGAGAAAAAATTACCAAAATAAAAAAATAAGAAAATAAAAAATAAAATACAATTTAGAATATAAAATAAACTAAAAGTTAGGAAAAGAAGAGATTTAAACAAAAAAAAAAACAAAAACAACAACAAAAACAACAACTAAAAACATTCTAATAAAGAATCTAAATATCTGTCCAATACTCTTATTTTTTTTTTTACTTTTTATTTTTTACTCTATCGTTATTTAGTATTTAAATTGTTCCATCTCTTTCTTTCAAATACATTTAGGTTGTCTTTTTCATACTTAAAAATGTTTTTGTTTTTTTTATTTTTTTTTATTTTCTATCTCTTTTTATCATTAATTCATAATATATCTTTTAAATATACATCGTTAAGTAGAGATATATTGTGGGTGGTTGGGTGGTGGATTGTTTTGTTTTTGTTTTAAATGAGGTTAAAATAGGATGAGTATTTAGTGAAAATATAATAAGTAAAAAGTAACAAAATATACTTTGGTATTAAATATATATAGATCTATAGATATATATACAGTGAAAGTTCTCTTAGCCGGACGTTCTTATATACGGACATCTCTTTAAGACGGACAGTTTTTTCAAAATCAATTTTTTTTTTAAAGTTTTCATACAAAACACATTCTTTTAACCGGACACTCTAATAACCGGACGCGGATACTTAAATCATTCTTTAAATTTCAAAAATATCTCCCGTAATCGGACACTTGTAATTTATGAGTAATATTTTTTTATTTAATGTGAGTAATATGGTGTTGGATGAAATTTTGAATTATAATTTACTATTATATTATATTTATTTATAGGTATGCATTCTAATTTTTAGAATTACATATTAGAATCTAATACATACATAATTGGATTTGAATAATATTATGTATGCCTAATACATAGAGGTACTTTTTATTGCTTATTTTTCAAAAGGTTCTGAGCAAAGAAGAGATAGTATTATTATGTATTATTAATAAGATGCAAACTCGCTCTTTAAGAATCAAAAATTTTTACATTTTTTTAAAATAATACGTATTAGGTTTATTATACGCAAACGTTTTAGGTAAAGTTCACCAGTTCTTGAAGAATTGGAAACTAAAACCTACAATGAAGTCTTAAAAACTATTGATAGTTTAAAAAAATTTGCAACATTTAAAGAGGATCTTACAGCATTCCAGTTTATAAAAAACTTAGAAACACATTTGAAAAATTGACCAAAAAAAAATACGGCAGTCAAAGTTTTCAAATTTTTTCAAAAGACTACTAATTTTTAAACTCTGGAATGGAAGTAGCACGTAATTTAAACAAATAATGTTAATCTGTATTGAATTTATTGAATTTTTGTTTAGTTTTTTGTAGTAATTTTTATTTTCTTTTGTAATTTAGTTTTTATGTTGTTTTACCATTATAATTTTACACTTGAAAGAACGTTATTAAAAAAATAAATAAAGAATTAAAGAAAAGTTATAAAAAATTTTTTTTCTATTAACCGGACAGTTCCCATAAGCGGACGAAAATTTTAGAACTGTGAGTGTCCGTTTATGAGAGCTTTCACTGTATATATATATATCCTACAGTGATAGAAGTAGAAGACTTAAACATTTTTTGTGAAAGAAAGGGAAAGATGAAGAGAGATTCAGTTTGTTTTTTATTTTTTTTTTTTTATATATTTTGGTTTTTGTTTTTTTTTTTTTGTTTTTTGTTTTTTTTTTTTTTTGTGTTTTTTTTTTACTTCAATGTACTCTCTGTTTTTGTTTGAATGTTTGTTTGTTTGTTTGTTCATTTGTTTATTTTGATGATTTTGTTGGTTTCTTGCCTTTATGCCTTTTGTCAATTCAATACTGTTGTGTTTGGTTGCTGTGTTTTACCGTTATATCATTTTATTTCTTGTTTGTTGTTTTTGTTTTTTTTGTATTTATTTTTATTTCTTGTTTTTGTTGTTATTTTTGTTATAGAAATGTTGTGTTGGGACCATCAACCACGCGCCACTAAGAGTAAATTAAGTGATAATTTAATTTTACTTTATTTGTGTACATTTATATTTATTTTATTTTTTTATTTTATTATTTTTTTTTTTTATTTTTTTTTTTGTTTTTTTTTTTTTTTTGTGTTTTTTATGTCAGTTTACATTATCCCAGGCATTTATGGAGATCTTGTTTTAAAAGCAAACAAGAAATATAAGCAAGAAAAAAAAAAGATAACAAAAAAAAAAAAAAAATATATTCTAACTAATTCGCTTTACTAAATAATAATATTACACAAAAGTAGATATTTAATCAAAAAAAAAAAAAAAACAAAAAAAACAGAAAAATCGTATATAAAATGATAAGGAAACGCGAAAAAGAAAGACAGATATTACATTTAACATAATATATTTGTAAATCTGAATGTACCGTTATATTGTTAAATATACATATTTGAAATATTTAATTTATATATGTATGTACGCGTATTTTATTTATTTTTAATTTTATTTAAATTATTCAGTTGTTATTTTGTTTTTTTTAAAGCCGAAGGTCGCGTTTGTACATACATAGTATGTTGCTTATTGTTGTGCATCATAATGTTGTTCATTTTGATATTGTTGTTTATAATGATATTGTTCTTCATCAAAATGTACTGCACAATATTATATACTTACAAACTGTTAAATTAAATTTTAAAACTAATTTTATGGAATTTTTAAAAGAATTATTATTATGATGACAATTAATGTATTGCAATCATAATTTGATTTACATACATACGTAGGTATAAAGTAAGGCACTTTCCTCCTAAATGTACAAAACTTTATGTACTCTATCGTACATATATATAGTAAATTATATTAATGTAATATAACAATACAGTATAGTATATTAATTTAATTTCAATTTATATAATATAAATAAATATATACCCACAATCAAAACAATATATACATTCATTTTGTAAAAGTAAATAAACTTTATATTTTTATATAATCTATATAACATAAAATTGGTTTATGTTCATTCCTGTTAAGTGAATGTAATTTGTATATATGTATATACGATTTTATTTCTATAAGGAAATAATTCAATAGCAACATTAAATGAAAATGAAAAATATATATAAATTATTTTCATTATTAGAGAGAGAGAGACTAAATCTGGAATAACTGTTTTTAAATGTAAATTACAATTATTTAAACTATTTTATTATATAATTAGTCATTTTAAGAACTATAATGAATATCAATCTACTTATTACATACATACTCTCAAGAAATAGTATAGCTTTTATTGTAATTAATTGAAGATAATGAAGATCAAGCTCCCAGACGATAATGTAGATCAAGTTTCCGTAATGATGCTGTAATATTTGCTGTAATATCAAATTTGATAAACATTTTTATATGTATTCCAACCAATTATTTGTTATAGGCATTATGAGTATTTAATTTCTAAAAAATTACGAATCAATGGAATCAACTAAAATGTCTTGCATATTAGGGTTCCAAAAATTTAAGGAAGTATAACAGCTTAAAAGACTTTTAACTTTGCAATTTGATTTGTTTCTAAATAACGTTCCCATTGACTTTTGAATAACAACACCCTTGACTTAGTGGAACGTTGTGTCATAATAATTATAGATGTTTTGTGAATGCTATGACCCACTAAAATGGTACAGCACACTCTCGCTTGGGATAGTATGACCCACCTAAAGTAGCAACTGATTTTTCTTCGTCAGTAGATGAAAGTGAATTTCAAAAAAATTTAGAAATAACTTAAACTGAATTATTAACTCTTAGGAAGGATATTAGAGTTGAATGCAAAGTTGGGATATTCCCTTTCAACACCAATATATGACATATTGAATTAGGAAGGATTTTAAGCATATTCTGGAAAAAGTGTATAATTTTGAAATCTCCAAACTAAATTTGAGTTTAGTATTAGTAAGACAGAACCCCCGAGGGAAATATAGTCCGAGGGGTAATGACATGTCATTGTATTTTACACATAAATCATGTCAAACAATCAAACCAGCAGCTAAAATTCTATTATTAAATTTAAATTTAAATTGGGAAAAAACATTTTATATATCACTTTAAATTTAATTCCATGAACTTTCAGAATTTAAAAAAAAAATTAATTAGTAATTTAAAAAATTTCCATATTGATTCACTTTTGATTTTCATTAATGATAATATCAAAAAAATCAGAAATAAATTAAAAATATTGTAAAAATATTTTTTAATAAAATCGCATTTTTACAAAAATTTTATTCTTATAAATTTTTAAATAAAAATTAAATTTAATGTAAGATTGCAAATTTATTTACATTTTATTAAAAAAAAAATGGTTATTTTTTTTTGTGACATGAAGTAATTAAATACAATTAATTAAAAAATTTTTTAAAATTAATTCTCATAATTTATTTATTGGATGCCAAGGTAAAAAAAAATGTACAAATTAAAAAAAAATTAAAATATAAATTTTAAATGCAACAATGTGCTTAATTAAACTGGAAAATAATTGTGAGTTTATTATTCCATTAAATTAAATTTGTTAATTATTTAAATGAAAATTAATCAAAAAAAAAAGACGAATGTATAAAATATTAATATTTAATTTAATATTTAAAGTAACAGATCTAGCATAAAATCCTTTAAAAAGGCTTAAAGTGCGTATGTGTGATTGAATTCAACTTTAATAGTTTCGTATATGTTTTGTATACGAAAGGACTTATTTTTTAATTAATAACTAATATTAAATTTTTATTAATCATTAAAATATATAATTTTTAAATTATAAATCAAGAATGGTTGTTCCTAACATTATTATTTAGTGTTAAATATAATTGGGCTGCCACCTGTAAACCCTCGCTAAACACATTTCTAGAACCCTGATTGTATATTCAAGTCTAAAACCCAATGTAGCTTTTTCCATAAATAATATTTTATAATTAGTTTAAATTAATATAAATTTTGATGCTTTAAGGATACGAATGGTTTTAAATCATTGTATCCGTTTCAATATGAAATTTAATTTTGATGACTAACCAATTTCTACAAAATGATTATCAAGAAACTAGTGGTGGTACAATCTCAAAACTTGAGAAAATAAAAATTTTGTTAAGATATGTTGGTAACCATGGATCTTATTTCAGCTAGAACATGTATTTTTTGTTTTAGAGCCTTTTGAAGCGGATTTTACCCATTAAATATCGTAACATCTCTAAAAGTTCAATCACTTTCTTTATTTAATTTTTTTCACTCCTTTTTTTTTGCTTTTGATGGAAAATAGGAAATTAGTGGGGAATTAGGAGGTATATTTTAAACCATCTTGGAATTTCCATAGTGTAGAAGTGAACACTTGCTGCTCCTTTGGTATTACGTTGGAATTGTTAAGGAGGAGGCATAATTGACTTTACTTCAGTAGAGCAAGTTTCATTACCTACAAGATATCTATAAAACAGAGAAATCGCTCCAATATTTCGACGATAGCTAAGAAAAGTACGTGTTATTTGTTCGAGAGGTTCACCTATTAGGCGTAAGGCACGATTTTGAATTTTGTCGAGGTACTTGCATTATTTCTGTACCACATTCATCCAAAATTGTAAACCGTTCATTTTTTATTTTTAAATTACTGTTTTATAATTATAAATATAATTTTAATTATAATTATTACTTTACTGCTTCAATTTTAAACATAGAGTGTGCTAATAAGTTCCCTCAACTTTTATAGAGCGTTTGCTCACTATCTTCTTAATCACATCAAAATGGCGAGCTATGTCAAATGTCAAAAATTCTCAGTGGAGTGTATCGATAAGCCTAGCAATATTTTATTTTATTCATCCCAAACTGAGTGTTCTTACAAAAGTAGACGCTCACAGTAAGCACTCACACATAATTTTTATTTAAACCACTCAATATGTCAGCAAATCTTTTAATAAAAAAATCATGAAATAAAATAGGTAGTTCTTAAGAAACTTTAACATTTTCGAAGCCGAATATAATTAAAACCCCAAACTTTTGTATGTCAATTTTTTTACAACATAAATGCAGAACTATTTTTTTGTACAAAAACTAATAAGATTAATCAGCCCTTTGCCCCTTATATATTCCATAAAAGAAGAATTTTAAAAAATGTTGAAACTGAAAAAGTATTCTACATTATCATCTTTTAATGAATTATAATTTAAATGGAAGTTTGTTTTTATGACTATTTAATTAAGCGTCTGACCAATGGCGTAGTGGTAAAGAAGCCGCCTTTCATGTGGAAGGTCTTGGGTTCAAACCCCGGCCAGATCTTATGTAATAAAATAATATCGTAAAATTGTATAATTATATTGTAATAGTTTATATCGTAATATAAAATAAAATTTTAATAAAAATATATAAATAATTCTTGTGTAAGTTTATAGATGGCGCACAAAGTTAACATTTGTGCATTTATATTTCATAACCTTATACAATAGCTACAGCCGAGTAATTAACGGCTTAGTGAATATTATGATTAAAGAAACTGAAGCCTAGTTTAAAATAAACTTGGTGAATGCCCTAGCCTAAAGGAGTGGAAAAGGAACAAAAAAAAAAAATTAAGCGTCTAAGACCACATTACCTAATCATTTAATATACTTTTTAATAATAAAATTTTTATATTATAATATAATAAAATTAATATTATAATTAAAAAGTATTTTTCAAAGTAATAACTTAAATATAACCGGAGTAAAATTGTATAAATTAGGTCAATGCAAATAAAACAATCATTGCTATATACGAGTATAGTGCGGCCCATACACTAATAAATTTGTTTAAAAACATGTTCATAAACTTGTTTCTGTGTTCATCATACATTAGGAAACTTTTACTTAAACAAGCTTAGAAACTTTAGTATTTTTATTTTTGAAAAAGAACCAAATGATTATAGGAATTATTTAAGAATGGGAGAAGAAAGTTTTCAGAATCTTTTGAAAAAATTAAAACCATTCATCAACATTTACAAAAACTTGTGACTCCGCCTACTAAAAATCAAAATATTTAGATTTTGTTAAACCATTTAACAAACTGTTTCGAAACCACTCTACACACGATTAAACATAGCAAGTTTAGAAACATGTTTTTAAACAAATTTATTAGTGTATGGGCCGCATTAGAATTCATAGTTATGTATTTCGATTAAAAATTAATAACTTTATTTATATTTCATTAAACTACAAAACAACAAAAAAAAACAATTTTTATTATTTCAAAATATAAATTCAATAAAAATTTTATATAAATTCTTTTTAATTTTAAATATTTTGTGGTATAAATTAAAAAAAAAACCACTAATGAAATTTATTATAAATTAAAAGTTTGTTTTTTTTTTTTCTAAATTAATAAAATTTTAAATTTAACTTTGATTCAAGTTAAATTAAATTATAAATTTAATTTGTTATATGATGTTACTATTCACTATCTATAGTTATATATTTGGAAAATATTTAATTAGAAAATTATAAGATACTTTTACTATATTTCATAAAATCTATACTGAATTTTATCAATTAATTTCTATTTATGATTTACTTATTAAATATTAATAAAAAGTTTTTAAATTGATTATATAAATGTTTTGTTTAATAATTGATTTTTTAAATGAATTTATATTTTAGAATAAATTTTATTATTTTATTTTAATATTAAGAAAATTATTATATTAAATAAGTAATTTGAAAAAAAAAATAATATTGAAAATCTATCAGATATTTTCAATAACTTTAAATTTTTAAAATATTAAATAAAAAAAAAATATTAAAGAAATTTATAAGAAAAAAAAATACCAATAGCTCAAAATAGGAGAAATAATTATATGTACATTTATAAAAGTCCATATATACTTATATATATTATATATATATAAATAACAATTTAAATTTTTTTTTTTTCATATTTGCAATTCCGATTTACAATTTGTTAAAATGGAAGTTTTTTTTATTTTGATTTTTTTTTCCATATCTTCTGTCTCTTTCATTCAAAAAACATGAAATTTTCTTAAAAAATTCCTTGAAAATTTTTATAAAAACAGTTTTTTTTTATATAAACTTATATAAAATTGAAATTAAATATATATTGTATATATATAATATTTGTTGTTTAAAAACACAAGTATATTTTAAAATAAAAAATATGTATAAAAGTATGTGTACATTATCAAGGACTCTGTTTGTTCAACTTTTAAAGATTTAAGAAAAAAAATTGAAAAGAAAGAAATTCAATTTTTTTTTTCTCTATAAGAATTTTGTATTTTTACTTTCTGTTTTGTTGTTCTTGTTGTTGTTTTTTTTTATGAATTGACAGTTAACTTTCTCATCGCAAAAAAAAAAAAAAAAAATATTCTATATTATATTCCCAGTATTGCATAGCTATATATTTATAATGTGTTATATATATTTTTATATAATAGAATATAATATCACCCACACAGTAAGCTTTCTTTTTTATTTTTTTATTTTTTCCTTTCTTTCCTATGTCTCGCATTCTCTCTTTGCCTTTCTCTCTCTTTTTTTTATTTTCCTAATAAATTAAGTTTTTGTTGTTGTTGTTGTTGTTGTAGTCGTATACTCCTTTCGAAAAGGATTATTGCATTCAATATATTCCTGACGAATATATTCAATAAAATCGAATGTATATATATATATATATATATATATGTATATAGGAAAGTAATAAATGACTGGAAAGGATCTTTTACTTAAAGTTTTTTTCACTTCATTCCTTTCTTGTCATTTGCATTATCGCGTTCTCTCTTTCTATTTTAGTACTTTTATTAGCACCATTTACTGGATGAATTTTAATTTCAAGTTATTTTACAATTAAAGGAAATGTAAATATATATATACATATATATATATATATATTACATTTGGAACTTTCCATTCAATATTCATTTTTTTTT
>CAUJBZ010000074.1:0-14136 GCA_963082915.1 Dolichopus griseipennis | reverse complement strand
TAAGAATAATAGTATAATATACTACTATTATATTAGTACATATATTCACTATTTCCAAATAATGACATTTTTTAAATATGAACCAGTGATTTGATTAAAATTATTCTTCAAAAGTTGTGAACTTAGGTTATTTCAAACTGCTAGGCAGGAGACGAGTCTACATAGACAAAACTGTAAACCAAAATTAATAAATTAGTTTTATTTTCCGACCAATAAAATTAAAATTTTAAAACGCTCATAAATTTGAATTATTATTCGCTTTATTTATTAACTAGCTAATACCCGGTGCGCGTTGCTGCGCCTCTCAATGGAGGTTTAATTGAATTTGATGTTACTGCAAAAAGTTAACCAAAAATTTTCCCACGGTTTACACATGTAAATTTTAAAATGTGTGAAAGCAATATTTTTAAAACGATTTTTCAAGGATTATTCTAGTAATTTTTGAAACTTTCTGTAATTCAAAGCAGTACGAACTACTTTCCAAATTTTGACGTAATTTACTTCCAAAAAAAATTTTTGAAAAATCGCAGGACCGACTGTTAACAGACTCAACTCCATTTTCAAGTTGCTTCACACATATAAATTTTGAAGTAAACCGGTCAAATCGTTTCTAATTTAGAGTTAAGTAACGCAAAAATCTATTAAAAGCCACTGAGCCCCACTGGGTTAACGAAACTACACTTTCTCTTTGGGCAAAGCAGTATTGCGCAAAATTGGACGTAATTTGCTTCCAAATCACTCAACAAAATTTTTTGAGGCTTTCTTTTTAGCCAAAGCAGTACTTCGCAAATTTTGACAATATTAGCTTCCAAAATTATTTTGACCGACATGGGTTAACAAATTTCAAATCTGTTAATAGTGTCAACTCAATTCTCACAGGGGAGCACGTATATAAAATTTAAAGAAAATCGGTCAAACCGTTTTTAATTTAGAGTTAAGTATTGAAAAATCCTATAAAAAGCTGTTGGCCTCAATGGGTTAATGCAAGTCAATAAAATTTTTTTGTGGGTTTTCTTTTTAGCCAAAGCAGAATTTCATAAAATCGGACAAAATTCGGACCCAAAATTTTTTTTGACACCCCGTCGGCCCAACATGGGTTAATAAATTCCAAAACTGTTAATAGTGTCAAGTCAATTCTCAAGGAGCATCACGTATACAAAATTTGAAGTCAATTGGTCAAACTGTTTCGAATTTAGAGTAAAGTATTGAAAAAAACTATAAAAAGCTTTTGGGCCGCAATGGGTTAATGGAACTCAACAAAATTTTTTTTGGGGATTTTTTTAAAGCTAAACAAAATTTGGACAAAATTTGGACCCAACATTTTTTTTGATCACCCGCCGGCCCGACATGGGTTAACAAATTCCAAAACTGTTAATAGTGTCTACTCAATTCTCAAAGAGCATTACGTATACAAAATTTGAAGTCAACCGGTCAAACCGTTTTCATTTTAGAACAAAGAAGTTTAAATACTTGCACCACAGCCCCAACTTGTCGGTCCGTTACAGCAAAATTTTTGGGCCACGATTTCTTTCTGTACCCAAAAACCCCTATATACAAATTTTCATGAAAATCGGCTGGGCAGTTTAGGAGTCTATTCGCTACATACAAACAAACATACAAACAAACAAACATTCCCTTTTATATATATAGATAGATAGATAGATAGATAGATAGATAGATAGATTATTAATAAAGTTAAAAAAAGTCAATGTGAATGCGTACAATTTTTTTAAATTTATGTCAAAAAGTCATTAGAACGGGACAAGGTGTTGTGGTAAATTTATGTTTTAAATTTGTAAGAAATTGACAAACAAATTGTTTTAGAGTTTATTATTTTTATTTTATCATCAGGATAGGAAAAAAATATAAACATGTCGTAGTTTTCTAGGTACATCAAACTTATAATTAAAATAAAATTATTTTGCATTCTTCTACGAAAAAACAAACACCAGAATAGTTTTGACATTAATCGATGCATAATTTTGTTTTATTAAATCCAAAACAAAAATCTTTTCTGAAATTTTTTAGATATTATTAATTTTTGTTGTCAGTTTAAGTACTAGTTCACTTTTACAATTTGAATGAAACTTATTTGACAAGAGTAAAACAGCTATTATCTAAAATGTACTTAAGAACTTGATTTTTAACCTGAGCTATTTATCCCAAATTTACTTTAAGCAAAGGAAAATTAAATAAAAGTATTAATAAATATTTTGTAAAATTGCTTTTAAATAAATTTTTCTAAAGTTATACAAAAAAAAGTTATCAATTGCAAAATTTAGTTTTTTAAATAAAATTATGTATACTTTATTTAAAATAAAGCTCTTTTATTTTTTAAACTTGACATGTATCTTCATAAAACTGAAGAAGAGTTCAAGATTTGCTAATGTTTATAAACATGAAAATACCTTTTTTGTAGAGCAACAAATTTTTTTTTTTAATGTATTGGATATACTTTTTTTCATTTAATAATTCGCATTTCATTTTCACCAACAAACTTATAACCATACATAACTCTAAATTAACATTAACTCAAAATTATAATATTTTATTTTCATAAATATTAAAATATTATCTTTCCTTTTCTTTACTTTTGTTAACCTTTTCGAAAATAATTTAAAGTTAAAAAGTTTAAAATCACCCTTATAATACGCATTTTCAAATAAAATGAAACCTTTTTCAAAAATAATGAAACATTTTGCAATAAAATGGAGACTCAAGTGCAAAGGTTTCATATTTTTGGAAATCGTTTCATTAACTTTGCAATAGGTGTCATTTTATTTGAAAATGTTTTTTTTAATTTTTTGTTTTTTTGAACTTTCAAGTTTTATAATTTTATTTGACATGTGGTTACAAAATCGGAAGAGAAAGTAACTGAAATAGCAATATACAAAAATAGCAAACATGTGCAAATATTACCTCATTAATTATTTATATCATGCGGTACTCTATATCTAGCATTTTGACGATAAACTCCCGACAATTTGTTGAAATTTCAAATTTTCTTAATAAAATTAGCTTACTTAAAATTAATTTCTTCTAAGACTTAGGCAATTTTACAAGTAAACAAGCCAAAGTCAGGAAATTATTTTTCAAATCATAATTTATTTCATTTGGAATAACAACCAAACTCTAAATAGGAGTTTTATTATCAAATTATTAAAATTGGAATAACAGCCAAACTTTAGTTAGAAATTTTTAAACTAAAATTATAAAAAAGGTAAAACAGCCAAACTAGACTTTGATCTCCAAATTTTAAAATTTTGCAAAAGGATTAAGAGCTAAAGTCTGTTTTTTTAAATTATAACTGTTAATTAAATTAATTATTAATAATTCAAAAAACACAATTTCAAGCGCTGTCAAATACTTATAATTTCGTCAAAGAAGCATGTCTCTATCTCAATTACCTGATTTCAGGGAACAATTTTAATTTTAAAATTGATCTGTACAAAATGTAACAAAAAGACTTTGGCTGTTAATGCTTGTGACCACAGATATAGAAGGTGGCTCATGAATATTGCAACATTAAGAAACCCAAATAACTTTTTATTAAATCCATGAAATTACTTTTTTCTTTATTAAGAATTAAAAATTTTTATTAAGTTATTTTAATTGATTTTGGATATTATTAAATTTAAATGGCCTCCATGTTCAGTGATGCAAGTACGACATCTTATCAAAAAGTTGTTCATTACTGCTTGTAGAGTATCAGCGGGATATGCCTCAATTACCGTTCGAATTTAGAATGGTTTTTAAGCGTTCAAATTTGTTGGTTTTGTTTTGTAAAATTCTTGTTTGCAATAACCCCATAAAAACAGATCAGGTACAGTATGGTCAGGAGACCTTGTAGGACAACGGAATGTGGAGTTTCTTGAAATCAGTTTATTGCGGAATTTTTTCTGTCCGTCTCTTTCGTCCATCAATTCGTCTCTTTCCACCATTTAAATCATTTTTTGGCATAATTGCAAGCGAACCGGCAAGTCCGCTGGGTTTAGTTTACTTGGTAGTTGCAATTTATATGGAAATAAGTTCAAATCTCTATGCAAAATTGTCTACAGCGATTGTCTGCTGATATTCATTTGAGCAGACAAATTCTGAAACTCGAGTAATTGGCTTGTACTGCAGCAGCTACAGCAGCGATAGTTTCCTGCGTTCTAACGGAGGGGTCCAGATCATAAGGCTTTCTTTCGACTGTCCCACGTTCGGAAAAGCTATTCACAAGCCTCATAATTGTCCATCTGCTAGGAGTTGTGGCACCGAATGTGAGTCTATATTCTCTTTTAACACGTATTAAGGACTCCAGCGCGAATAACGTTGTTCTTTTCAACGAAAAAAAATAATTAAACTTCTTTCTGGTGTGGTCTTAAGACTAACTTTTTATTAAATACCATAAAGTATTACCAAATACTAATTTTCGAAATGCTTATCAATTTAGAATTAATTAAAAAGTTACTAAGGATATTTACTAAATTGCATTTCCTGTTTTTCATTAATTAATTTGTTTGTCAAAAGGTGAAAAAGGTCATTGTTCATATTCAAAATTTACAAACTTTGAATATGCCTGCCACACCATTTGACAAAAGACTCTCCTGAGTCTTTCAACTTTAAACATTTTAATAAATTTTTTTTTTAAATATACTTCATTAAGTAGTAGTGTATCAAATTTAAAGTTTCTATCTTTATGAATTTCGAAGATAAGCTTTTAAATTTTGGGATTTCTTAGGAGGCACCTGAAAAACCACAGAACCAATTCCCATGGTATTTTCATTACTAGTAACCTAGAGTTTAAATTTCATCAAAATAGCGGCATTACTTTTTGAGTTATTGTGTTTTTAAAATATATGTTTGATATATGTTTAAAATACATATTTTAAAATATATGTTTGTTAGCCCTTGCACTTTTCAGAACCCGAAACCTTGGTACGATTTCGCCCATATGCAGTCCCCGTCATACTGTCAATACTAGTTAACCCTTGTACACAATTGGAACGTTATATCTTAATTTCAAATTACTATTTTTAGTAATTTTGATTAAGCTTTTAAAACTTGGTAGATCTAAGAGGGGTACTGAACCACCACTCCAGTTAATCCCAAATTAGGGGACACACAAGAAATAGTAAAGAACATCCTTGTGCCAAATATAAGGCTTCTACATTTTTTCTAGTTCCTATCTTTATTAATTTTAAAGATATGCTTTACCCACTAGTCCAATTGGGCCCAAATTTTAAGGACACTAAAGAAGGGACACCCTGATACCAAATGTGGAGGTTCATCTTCATTGGTTTCGGAATTATGCTCGTTTGGCCTAAATTCGATCAAAAAAATCTAGGTTCCGAACCCATGGTCCAATCCCAAACGTCCCTAGTAACCTACAGTTAAAATTTCGAACGGACATGGCTATATCGGTTATAAGTCGGAAATAAGTTCAAATCTCTATGCAAAATTGTTTACAGCGACTGTCTGCTGATATTCATTTGAGCAGACAAATTCTGAAACTCGAGGATTGGCTTGTATTGCAGCAGCTACAGCAGCGATAGTTTCCTGCGTTCTAACTGAGGGATCCCGATCATAAGGCTTTCTTTCTACTGTCCCACGTTCGGAAAAGCTATTCACAAGCCTCATTATTGTCCATCTGCTAGGAGTTGTGGCACCGAATGTGCGCCTATATTCTCTTTTAACATGTATTATGGACTCCAGCGCGAATAACGTTGTTCTTTTATTAAATATTATCTTAACTTTTCATTAAATATTGTCTTAAAAAGTGAACAAAAAAAATGAGTTCTGTTCGAAATGAAAGTAATACATTTGGTTAATACAGAAGTTTTCATTTATAACGAACTCGGTTAAATTTTAATTATAATAAACTACACTTTCTGCTAAAGAATTAAATTTTACCTAAAAATGTAAGTCTTTTATTACATTGATATTTCTTTTATTTAAACTTATTACATCTAATTATGTTGCTAGGCGATTAATTTAGTATTTTTATATTTAGTTTTGAATATAAAAAAAAATCATAATAATGCATCAAAAAAACAAATTTCAATAGAAGAAAAAGCACTATACATAGGCTTGAGGCCGACACTTCAAATAAAATTCTGGCAAATGAGTTCGAAGTGTCCATTGTAGAATCAGCACATTCTACAATGTCCAAGTCTTATACTAATTTTTCAAAATTCACAGCATTCTTTTAAAACGACATTCGTTTATTACGACGAATATTTTCTGTCCCATCATGGTCGTTATAACCGAGAAGTACTGTATTTTGTTTTCATTTGCTAAAAAAATTTTTTTGTAAATCGTAAATTGTTGTTGCTTTTTGTAAGTTTTTTGTAAAATAAAAAACTGACTTCTGAAATATATTCTGTAGTTGCTATACGTTTGAGAATAATGATATTAAAAAATATATGCATTTGCAAAAAATTGAAAAAAAAAACAAATAATTTTTCTTAAAAAAATAATTTTTAATTTAAATGATTTGTTATTTAGGGCTTAAACAAAATCTCCCCGTACGGTGTATAATTTCTGGAAATTTCTAGAAAGTTTTGAAATAAATAGTTAGGTACATGAATTTACATGTGAGCAATCAAAATACGCGACATGCTGGTATCTAGGATTTAAAAAGTGACAAAGCGAAAAATAAAAATAGAAAATTTAAAATATAATTTCTGTAAAATCTTTGTTTATTAAAAAATACCTATAACATGTTTGCAGAAACGTAAAAAAAAAATAATATTTCTTAAGAAAAATGATTTGTTTCTTATGGATCAACCAACATCAGCATGTACGGCATTCAGTTTCTGTCAAAAAATTTTGAAATAAGTAGTTATGTAAAAAAATTTACATGAAAGCATATGCGACGTACTGTAACTCGGAGTTTTAAAATTTAAAAATTCACAAAGCGTATAAAAATATTGTAATTGTTTTTTCTCATGTTGCTTCGATTAAATTTTAAAAATAAAATATTTTAAAATAACATGTTTTTTTAAATAATTTTGTTTAAAACATATATTCAAATAAATTGAAAATACCTACAATATGTTTGCAAACTAAAAAACTTATCTTTCTTAAAAAAAATTATTTGTTCCTTAGGTCCCAACCTATATAAAAAGTGTTTTTATTCTATTACATAACCTTAAATAATTTACATTGCTATTCAAATATTCAATTATTTAGTAATACTAATTTTGATTTAAAGAAAAAAAATAGAAAAAAAATTTCGTATTTATTAAATTATTATTTTTACATTTTTCTAAATTTGCGATAACATTTCACTAATATTTGTAATATTTTTAATATTTTTAATATTACTAATTTTTTTTCTGTTAATCTATTTTTGTTAATTTTTTTTATTTTGATTATTGAAATTATTTTTTTTTTGCCAGTAATTATGACACTAATTAAAACTTTTAAATTTACTGAGAATTCCTACAATTTTCCTACATTATTTTCATTCGATTATATAAATCTCCAATCGCATTTAATTTTTTATTATACTGTTTTGATTTCATTATTATTTAAAAAAAATAATCGATTATGTTTGTATAGGTTAATTATTAAATACTATTATTTTAAATAAAAACGCAAATTTTAATATTTAATTGAAGAGAACCTCTTCGATTTAATTTCAAAAAAATATTCTATTATTCTTAAGATTTGTTACAATATTTATATTACTATTTTTCTTCAAAAAGTACAGTTTTGCTTATAATTTATTTCTTATGAATTTAGATTAGTATTACATGGTTATCTAGATTGTCATTACATTTCCTAAAACTGATAATTAAAATAATATTATTTCCTGGGTGTTCCAAAAAGATATTTTTTTGACCAATAAGCGAAATACTTTCAAGTGGAATTTCTTTTCTTTAAAACAATTAATATAAATTTCGCTTATCACACAAAACAACGTACAAAATTCTTAATGGTAAATTCTTATAACATAATTAAACCTAATTTCTTTTTAGAACACTTAAAACATCTGTTTTTATAATATTAAAAGAACCTTTACTTTTACAATATGAATTTATAATTTTTGTTGTTCTTTTTATTTTTGGTGTTAAATTACAATTTTACAAATTTTATTTTTAATAGTAATTTTTTCTTATAGTAATATGTTTTGTTATTCTTTTTTTTTTTTATTATAATTTATTACAAAATGTTTTTGATAGTAAATTTTTTCTTATAATATTTTCATTCAAATATTTAAGTGCTGCAATAAGCAAAATATTGTGACATAATATTTCAAGTTCAAATAATAAGAATTTAAACAAAATACTAATTGTATTATTTGTTATTTAAAATTTAGCATTTGCTAGTTATTTTATTTATGGAATTATTATATGGAATTATTATTAATTTTTTTAGATTAAAATTGAATAATTGGATGGATATTAACTCTTCCCCTTTTAAATTCAAATGTCCTCATTTGATTACATGTTAAAATTTGGTATATTGAATGTTCTCGCTTTTGGTGCTATTGATGGTTTTCTTGCATGTGATTTTACTATTGATGCGTTTGATAGTGATGGTTGTGTAGTTGGTTGTGGTGGTGGTTGTGGGATGTAGTTTGGAGGTTGTGGTATATTTGTTTGTTTAACCTCAGGTGTTGATGTTGATATTATTGTTTCTTTGGGTAATGATGTTTGGATGCTTTCAAGTTTACTCTCAGATGCCTTGTCAAGTTTACTGTTAAATATTATTTTATTTGTTTGTTTTGTATTTATGATTATTACAATTATTAGTATAAGAATGACTACGGCTGTTGGTCCTATACTAATGATGCTTAAAAGTTGGTCGCTTATTGTTTTCTCTTTTAGTGTTTCGATCTCTTTGGTATTGTTGATATGGATTTCCTGTAGTAACTCTAGTGATATTTTTTGTTGTAGTTCGGTTTTCATAAATTGTGGTTGTAGTATGGCTGGTAAAATTTTTGTATTTGATACTTCGTTTGAGTAGTATTGATAATTTTTTCCACCTATGGTTATTGTTGAGTTTTTAATTTTTATGAGATAAGTTCCTTTAATATGTCTTCCTTCCTTGTCAATTATGATTGGCCCTTCAAATTGGTTGAGGAAAATGACATCGTCTGTCAGTAGTTCTATTGTTGGAATATGATGACTATTTGTTGCATTACATGTTGAATTTTTACCTTTTATGAGGTTTGGTATGCAGTCAGAGTTAGTTATATCCACCAATTCATTTTCTTTACAGATTGTTACATCATAATATTTAATCGGCTTATTTTTTCCCATACAAATATAAACATCCTTTTTTAGAACAAACTATTTGACCAATATTAATGCAACAACAACCAAAAGAAAGATTTTTTTTGTTTTCATAGGACAATGATATTTTTTTATTAGAATATTTCGTTTTTTCAGGTGAAAATCCGTCTTTAATTTAACGTAAATTTGAATTTAACGGTCACGCTTTTAAAAGTTGAGGCTTATGACTCTAATATTATGCGCCGACTTTCTGTGTAAATGTAATTCATTATCGGTTTTAAAGCAGCTAAATCTAAATCAAAAGATTATAGGCGCCGACTTATGTATATCTTTCTTTTTTTCAAATATTCAATGAACAAGGAGATTTAAATTTTTTTAAAATTTTTTTTTTGTTTTTGTTTTTTCTTTATCTTAAAAAGTAAACGAAAAAAATGAGTTTATCGAAATGAAAGCAATACATTTGGTTTATACAGTAGTTTTCATTTATAACGAACTCGGTTCAATTTTAATTATAATAAACGTAACACTTTTTGCCATTGATTTAAATTTTACCTAAAAATGTAAGTTGTTTATTACATTTATATTTTTTTTATTTAAACTTATTATATCTAATAATGTTGCTTGGTGATTATTTTAGTATTTTTATATATATTTTTGAATATAAAAAAAAAATCATAATAACGCATCAAAAATACAAAAAAAATTTCATTACAAGAAAAAGCATATATACATCTATAAACATAGAGGTGAGGCTGACACATCAAATAAAAATCTAGCAAATGAGTTCAAAGTGCCTATTCTAGAATTAGCACAATCTACAATGTTCAATTCTTATACTAATTTTTCAAAATTCACAGCATACTTTTAAAACGACATTTGTTTATTACGACGAATATTTTCTGTCTCTTCATGGTCGTTATAAGCGAGCTTTACTGTATTTTTTTTTTTTGCTATATGTTTGCAGAAACAAAAAAATTACATTTCTTAGGAAAAATTATGTGTTCTTTAGGAATCAACCAGAATAAATGCATACGGCGTGCAGTTTCTGTCAAAAAATTTTGAAATAAGCAGGTATGTTATGTACTGTACTTCGGGATTTAAAATTTTAAAATTTGACAAGCGTATAAAAATATTGTAATTGTTTTTTCTAATGTTGCTACGATTAAGTTTTCAAAATAAAATATTTTAAAATAATATTTTTTTTTAAAAAAACACATTCCAAATAATTGAAAATACCTATAATATGTTCGCAAAAAAAACTAAAAAATAATCTTCAACTGAAATAAAAGTTGACGTATAATTTCTGTCAAAAAATTTACAAATAAATAGGTACATGAATTTACATGAGAGCTGTTCGAAATGAAAGCAATACATTTGGTTTATACAGTAGTTTTCATTTATAACGAACTCGGTTCAATTTTAATTATAATAAACTTTACACTTTTTGATAAAGATTAAATTTTACCTAAAAATGTAAGTTTTTTATTACATTGATAATTCTTTTATTTAAACTTATTATATCTAATAATGTTGCTTGGCGATTAATTAAGTGTTTTTTATTTAGTTTTGAATATAAAAACAATCATAATAACACATCACAAAAATACAAAAAAAATTTCAATAGAAGAAAAAGCACTATACCTACATAGGCTTGAGGCTGACACATCAAATAAAATGTTAGCAAATGAGTTCCAAGTGTCCATTCTAGAATCAGCACATTCTACAATGTTCAAGTCTTATACTAATTTTTCAAAATTCACAGCATTCTTTTAAAACGACATTTGTTTATTACGACGAATATTTTCAGTCCCATAATGGTCGTTATAACCGAAAAGTACTGTATTTTGTTTTTGTTTGCAATTTATTATAATACAGTAGATACTAAAAAAAATATTTTTTGTAAATCGTAAATTGTGGTTGCTTTTTGTTCTGAAATATGCAGAAACTTAAAAAAAAAAAATAATACCTATTTATTAAGAAAAATGATTTGTTTCATATGGATCAGCCAAAATCAGCATGTACGGCATTCAGTTTCTGTCAAAAAATTTTGAAATAATTAGCAATGTAAAAAAATTTACATAAAAGCATACGCGACGTTTTAAATTTAAAATTTTAAAATTTAAAAATTGACAAAGTGTATAAAAATACATATTGTAATTGTTTTTTCTTATGCTGCTGCGATTAAATTTTAAAAATAAAATATTTTAAAATAACATTTTTTTTTAAATAATTTAGTCATAAAGTAACATATTATATGTTACTTTATGATTTAGTTTAAAACATACAAATATTCAAATAAATTAAAAATACCTACAGTACAATATGTTTGCAAAACTAAAAAAATTATCATTCTCAAAAAAAGTTATTTGTTCCTTAGGTCCTAACTTAAATAAAAGCGCGCAGCGTATAATTTCTGTCAAAACATTGAGAAATAAATAGGTTCATAAATGTACATTAGAGCTTGGATTTTTATTCAAGATTAGATATCTTGGATTTTTAAAATTTACAAATATTGACAAAATGTATAAAAATATTATTATTGGTTTTTCTTATATTTCTAATATTATGTTTTAAAAAATAATATTTTTTTACAATAATTTTTATTAAAAAATATCTTATATTCAAAATACCTATAATATGAAATTAAAAATATTTTTTGTAGGTAATAAATTAAAACATTCAAATAAATATTTTTGATACATTAAATATTGTACGCGCGTATCGATTTACCGTATGTTTTGATTTCATTCTAATAATTGAAAAGTTTATTTCACACTTTCAACATCGAATAATGTTTTTTTATAATTAAAAAAACTATTTTTAGATTTACTTTGACAAAACGAACGAATTTTATATATCAAAAAGTGTACATGAAGATTAGATAGGCGTAGTTTGTAAATGGAACGCTAATTTTTGTTTCAGGAGTAAATAATTGTCAGATTATCATCATATATATATTTGACATTTTAAAACTACCTGTCATTTGAGAAGTTAATTATATTTAATAGTATTTAAATATTAATAAAGTGAAAAAATTAAGGTTTATTGCTGATATAAATATAAAGAATATTTTTTAAAATGGAAGGGGGTAAGTGCTTATTGGTTATCAAATAAAAAATATGATTTAACATAACCTATTCAAGAGAATTTTAATTAAAGCCATCTGCCGGAAATTATTTATCTACTCTGCCCTTTTACAAGGGCTGAAGTAGCTGGCAATAGTTGAGAGTAGAAAAGAGTTTACTCCTCTTAAAGGAATAAAAGCAATAACATTTATTTGTTTTAAGAAACTTATGAGTCATGGCTCATGACTATGTATAGAAATATATTTTTGTCAATAAAAAAACTTAGGAAATATAAAATAAATAAACTAGACAAAAAGGTATAAAGTAAACTAAGCAATTCAGAATCATTTTTCGCATGTTTTCAGAACTTTAAATAGGCATACATTTGTAGTAAAAATTTACCTATGTAGCTATTAAATTTAAAAATGAAAAAAGGGTAGGAAAAATTTATTCTTTGATTTATTGAAAAACTTTTTTTTTTGCTATAAATCTTAAGATTGAAATTTAAAAAAAGACTTCGGTCAACTTGCCTATTATTTGTACTTCTGGCACCTTCAATATAATATAATACTAATTACTAAACCTATGAATTATGATATGTTATATTTTGTTGTACATATTATGTATTCATAGAGTTTTTTAATTAGGATACAGAATACGTACAACATAGTTCATATCGTACTAAAATGTTTAGAGAAAAGTACAGTTTGCTATATGAAGGACATTAACTCGAATTTTGGGTTCTTGACTTCAATAAATATATGTATATGTTTAGAAATATGTATTTATTAGAATAATATTTATATGTATTTAGAATTTTAATTTAATTTAACTGTACCAATTTATCCTCTCTTTACAGCGGCTTAAGCTATAGAAATAAAACTTAAAAATCGGTACTTAACAACGTTTTAATAATTAAAAAAAATTATAAATTTTTTTTAAGCAAATTTCAAGCGCAAGAACTGTTGACAACACTGTTGGCATAATTTTTATTATGTATAGTCTAATATAATTTACACAAAACAAATTTTATATGTTAACTTAAAAGCAAAAATAGCTCGAATTTCGAGCACAGGGCGATACTAGTAATTTATTATTTTACAATTGTTTTCTTTTATTCCATATAATTTTACATTATTAGATAATATGTAATCATAATTAATAGTTATTATAGAATTTTGTTGTTTTACTGGTTTTATAATTAATTTGTCAAAAATATCATTTAAAGTTAATGGAATTTCAATTAAATAGAACAAGCAAGTACCGTTAGTAATAATTTTAACATTAGCAAAATCTAATGCTTCTTCAGCATTAGTATATGGAAAATTTTCATTATCAAGTATTTTAATTATTGTTTCTATCTCTGATTTTGATAGAATCAAAGGGTTTATTATGCCCAATTTGGCCCAATGAATTGCGTATTTTAAATTTGTAATTTCTTCTTTTATTTTTTTAATTTCTTCAATAGGTACCTATAAGAGATTTAAGATTTAATGTTTGATTTATGTACTATTCTGCCTGTTGTGGTAATGATATGTGAATTCCTATCTCTTTGAACTATTTCTTTTTTATACCGATGTGTTAATTTTGATCCTAATCTTTTGTTATGCTTAACAAATATAATTTCACCTACTTGGTATTTTTTTATCGGTTTTCTGTCTTTGTTATGATATTCTATGTCCTTTCTTTGTTTTTCTTTTATTTTTATACCCTACACCTATAGAATAGGTAAAGGGGTATATTAACTTTGGTATGGTGTTTGTAACCACCTAAAGGAAGCGACCTAGATATGGAAAAGTATATATATTTGTGATCAGCGTGACCGCCTTAGTCGATATAGCCAT
>CAUJBZ010000073.1:0-13199 GCA_963082915.1 Dolichopus griseipennis | reverse complement strand
CAAATTTTTAACGTCGCGTCTCAAACTCTTTATTTCTGAAATTCTCTAATTACTAAGGAAAATAACCATATTAACCATTTTTTTAAGGAAAAAGGAAACAGGGAACGAAATTAGCAATTAAGGAATATTTTTTGAGTTTGTTAATTATAATTAATATATCTTTTAAGTTTTAATAAGCATTAGTTCAATTTTATTTTATAATTTAAAAAATATTTTAATAAAAATTATAAATGAAATCGGTACTAAATGTTAACTAGTCAAAGTTTCCTGTTTTGAGTGACTGGATTTCAACTGAATTTTTAAGGGCAAGTCAACATTAAAATTTTAGAGTAAAATTTACTTTGTAGTTGAATGATTAAATAAATTTAATATTTACTTTTTAATAATATTATTTTATAATTATGACTTAAATTTACAAAAGAACTTTTTCGAAGTGTTAAAGATTTAAATAGAAAAATAAATGAAGTGTAAATATGAACTGTTTAACTAGCTATTTGGAATATTAAATATTAAAAATTCAAATAATATTAAAATTTTTATTTTTTTTTTCACCATTTTCTTTTTTTACATCTTTTGATTATTCAATTTTTTAGAAATCATACAATTAAATAACTATTTTCTCCTAAAAACATTCCATTGAAATCAAAATTTGCTTAAACAAAAGATTACCACGAGTTTTGTTAAATCTTTTTAGCTCCTATTTCCTTACTAGGTCTTCTTCTTTTAATTTTATAAGCTTAAATGGAAAAAGTGATTATATTAAAACATTTTCAAATACTCTATTTTAAAAAAGTTTTTTAGAACTTAAATCTGATTCTTCTGAAAGGGATGAATGGTAAAACATTGTATCACAATCATATTTGATAAGTGATTAAGATTATTACCTATTTACCAATAAAATTATTCTACAAAGTCTATAGTATAGAAGAAGTATAAGTGATGCAGCCTATCCCATTAATGCACAAATTTAAAAAGTCATTCATTCTAAATTTAAATTTATTTCAACCAACATTCCAAATACCATAAAAACTCTCTCAGAGGAAAACACAATTCATTGATTATCATTCAAGCTGAATAACTTTTCCACGTAGAGTTTTGACATTCAAATAAAATGTAGGAGTTGTTTTTTTCTTGATAAACTGTTAAAGGTCCAATGATTGCACCTAAAAAAACCTATATATATATATATATATCTTTTACTTAAAAATATTTTATCTTTTGTTACCACATCACATTAATGTGAAAAGTTTTTGAAATAATAATTTTCTTTGGTTGTTTTTTTTTCACTTATCAGAAAATTTGCTTTATTCGACGATTTTTCCATGTATTTGATTTAACTTTTAATTTTCCACACATGAATAAACAAAAAAACAAATGTAGAAAAGAAAATGAAATTTTCCATTAGATTGTTCTGTAGAACCATGAATTTCCAAAAAAAAAAGTAAAAAGATTTTGGGAGAAAAATTTCTGTAAAACTGCCAAAAAACAGAATGAAAAAAAGAATCAAACATATCCTATCTATGATTTAAAATCTTAAATTATCACTCTTTAAATTTGTAGAAGAATACGAAAAATTACATTAAGAAAGAGTCTGATATATGAACAATCATTTTTTGTGGCAGATTTATTTAATTAATGAAATACTTTTCCTTCATTTCTTCATTTTTAAGATTAAAACAGAACTGATAGAACGTTTCATGGGAAAACTTTGGAGGGCAGCTAGAAGATTGATACTATTCAAGGGAAGTTAAGACTAAGTAAGACTTACAATTTATACTAGATTGTTTCCACCTACTCTCTTTTACTCTCTGATTACACTTTGAAACTTCTACCCATTGCCGAATTTTATTTGTTCAAATGCCTGTGATTCATTCGCCTTGCCTATTGTATTTACTGCAATGTTAAAAAGTGTACCATTTATTTATAATGCCATTTTACTGTATTTTTGAATGCTGACTGTAATATCATTTGACTTTGTTTCATTTCATTTACTTGTATTTCCTTAGACAATCATTTTTTTCCAGATTTGCTATATGATATGTACATATTATATCCAGATTATCGATTTACGATTTTTCCAGATTATGGATCGCTTTTTTGTAAATAAACTTATTCATGTGTATACAAGAATTTGAAGGTCATTTTTAATATTTCAGGAAATTTTAAATGTATGTTTATAATAGGATATTGAGCCAAACTACTGTACAGGAAACTTTAATACTAACTGGTCTGGTAGTCTTTTATGAAGCATTATTAGACCTAAATTGAATAATTTTCTAAAAAAAAAAGTTGAATATATCTTAATGGGACACTTTACAATAGGTAATTGTGCGTCCTACCATATACCAACTATTCGATATTTTCCGAGAATTTCATTAGATTAAGAATATTTAAAAGGTTTAGCAAATCTATTTAAAGATCATGTCACCCCATTCGAAATCGTATTAAGTCCTTTAATAGTTTTCCCATCCGTTGGGAAATTGGTGAAGCTTTCATACTTAAAATTACACCTTGTTAGTTTTTGTTTCCTTTTCACTAATACTTAAACAAATAATTTTCCTTATAATATAAGGAATTATATCCTTTTTGAAAAATTCAAAAAAAAAATTAATTTAGAAAAACTGGTTTTTTATACTTTTTCTTCATAACCACTTTTAGCCATTTCCATCTAGAAGCAATTTTAAATGCTTTACCATGCAAATAACAAGCAACAAAACAAGAAGCACATGAATTGTGTATTAATCGGTGAAAAAATAAATAAATTTATTTGTTAAAATATATAAATGAATACGCCCACGTTTTTCATTTAACACTTGTTAAATACGGTGTAATGGTGTAAATGGAATTGTATTTCCATTCAATCAAATATATATTAAGAAAATTTTTAACATGCGACATGGTAATGTAAAATGTTCATAAAAATTTTTAAAAATAAAATTTTTCTATAATTAGAATATAAACATGTAAAATTTATTTTAGAATTGTATTTAATGTAAATAGAAAAGATACCCGACCCGTGCTTTATTTTTAAGATGCTAACATATTTTAAAAATTTGTTTGATTTAATCCTTATACATAATCTTAAAATCAGCAAAATTTTTATTGTACGATAAAAAGGAATACAATAAGGAAGTCGATTGATGGATAATGCACGGTTTAATAAGCAAGGAGAATAAGCCATTAATTTGGTTAGATATGATCTGAGGGGAAGGGGCTTGAACCCGTGATCTTCCATTTAAAATGTCGGCGTCTTAACCACTAGGTCATTGGTCAGATTGATAAGAACTATAATGATAGTTTTAAATATTGAAAGAAAAATACATTCATTATAAGGGGTTTCTCATTTTCTGCCAAACTTAACTTTTAAATTTAAAAAATTCATGCAATATGATATTTGTTCACATTATCTCTGTAATTTACTCTTTTATTTATCATTTATGGGTCTTTTATCTAAAAAATCGCATTTTATTCAAATAAAGCATATTTGTCTAATGTTAACCACATATTTTTAATATAATAAAATTACGTGACATTTGACCAGGTATTTGCAAATCCAATTAAAATCAATCTCAGTGGGTTTAATGCTACAAAACCCCAAACTATTTTTATTTATTATATCAATTTAATTTTTATTCTAGTTTTTTATATAGATTGAAAATTTTGTACTTAGTTTTATTTGTAAATCAAAAATTTATTAAAATATAGTTGCGATATACTTGTAATACTGTCTACAAATTCGTTGAATAAATAGAATCGTATGATTTTTTTACACTTTCCTATGAAAGGCTCCTTAATTAAGTGGGCTGGAATTAAGTATTAAGTTTAACTAATTTTATAAAATTTTATATCTCCAATATCAAGACTCATTCTTTTCAATGAGCAACCTTACTAGTAAACATCTTGGTGTTCAACAATATTTTCATTTAATAACATTTTTATTAAGCTTTGCCTTGTATAAAAGTTGGGCATTGCCTTGTATAAAAGTTGGGCATTGCCTTATATAAAAGTTGGGCATTGCCATGTATAAAAATTTTAATATACCGGCCTGAACAATATAAAAGGCAATGGATTGGGTTATAAAACTAAGTAATAAAATATATGTTTAAAGTTTATAATATACAATATAATTTTTAAATATTTTTTAATGACATTCGTTTAAAAACTAGGTCACAGTATCTCAGTTTAAAATGACAATTGTTGGTAGAAAAATTTTTAAATTGAAACCGTCAGTTTCTTGCGGAAAACAACAAGTTTTTAAAAAAAATTTTTATTGAATTTTACAGATTGATGTTTGTAAATATACAAATACATTAAATATAATCCACTACATAATAATAAAAATTGAAGGATATCAATTTACAATATTTGTATATATTATATCAGGAAGCAAATAAAAAGTATATTGAAAATATTTTTGAAATCAATAATATTTAATTTCAAAGAATTTTGTAAGTGACACAAATATCACATATGAAATTTTAATCTTAAAGAAATGTTTGTAATTTTAAACTTTTTAAATATCGAAAAACTTTTCACAAAAGAAAATTTCTTTTAAGTTTAAGATATTGTGAAAAGACTGTATAGCACATGTGTTATTTATACAATCTATACATTTATACATTCTATAAACAATTGAAACCAATTATTAAATTTTTAAATATCACTATACCATAATCCTTTAATTAACAAACTACAATTTAAATAATTTTTTTCTAATTATGATATTTTAATCCTCAATTATTTTATTTTAAAATAAAAAAAAATTTCCGCCTCCATATTGTTTTTTCATTGAAAATATCAAAGTAAAAATTTTCACATTTTACTAATTAATTAATTTCAAAAAATGATTTTTCACAGCAATTTACAAAAAAAAAAATTGTATTATAAATTTTCATTATTTTAATTTAAAAATATAAACAAAGAAACCAAAATAACCCTAGATACAAATGATAAAATTGTGACAAATATAATAAAATAAAATATAAATTTATAATATTACATACTATTATACAAATAATATATCAATTATAATTTTTGATAATTAATTATATTTAAATATATGGTATTTATATACGTCAACCATATTATCTATATTCTTAAATTTCAAATTATATAAAAACGAGGAAGATTATAATTGCCCATGTCAACTTTTTAATACACGTGCATACCTACTATGATGTATAAAATAAAATAAACCATTATTTAATTCCCTTTTGGTATTACATATATTACAAAAAAATTATAACAAAGTAAAATAAATAAAACAAATTTGACTCACCCTACCCCTGAATTTTTACTTAAAAAAAAAACAAAAAAATAGCCCACCCTAAAAGTTGGTCCGAATGATATCCAACTTTGTCAAGTAACTTGCCCTATTACTTTATCTGCCCAGTTTTAATTTTAACTTGGTAGCTTCATTAGATTCACAGTTGCCTTTAACACTATATCTAGCTCGCCTAGAGATCAATGCGTTGCAAACGGAGGAGCAATTTTAATATGACCGATGTAATATATGTATGAACAGACGTTCTGTTATGTAATTTATTTCGAAAAATATTACCATGTAATTTGATATGTAATTTTATAGTTTTGTTATTAACTGTCAAACTAAAGATTAATAATTTATATTGCATACTTTTAGGTTAAAATAAAAAACTGTTTATATTATTACATGACATTTTATAAATTTATTTTAATGCGTATTTTAACACATCTTTTATGCAAACTTTTACATTAGAGTAAAGAAATTTTTAAATATTCAAATTTTTTTCCAATTTCAATTGAATTAGTAAGGGTTTCTGTTTCTTCATAATATCTTAATCAATAAAATGGTGGTTTTTGATCCAACTTAAAAAGATCAAAATCAATTTTTGAGGTAAGGAAACTTTAGAGTGAAATTAAATTGACATTTGACTTTATCAGAAATATAGAAATGTTGTGCTTTTAACTTATTATCAATTCATACTTTGATTTAATTTTATTCAATCTTTGTTTACATTAATTAATGCAAAAATAGAATTAAATTTGAATCGCACTAATGACTTTATATAACCTGATTTTAAATTATATGACAGATAACGTAATGCAATAAAAATAATATGACAAGTAAGATAATGTCAAAACTAATGAATTGTAAAAATTGTAAATAAAGATCATTTAACGTTCAGTGTTAAAAACGACCGGTTGTTATTATTAAATATTAATATTTGCTTAACTAAAGAATTTTAAAGTATTTCTATTTCATTTCGCAATTTGTTAGCAATATTATCTATTTTCTTTAAATTAATGTTTTCCATAATTTATTTTGAAAAATTTTCTTGTATTTCCTTTTGTTCGTTCTTATTAAAAATGAAATACGATCAGATAACAATTAGTTATTCTTAAATTTTTGAGTAGTTTATTTTTGAGTAGCTTATTTCTAAAGAAAGATAAATTATAATAATAAGTTATAAGAATTTATTAATCTTCATATTTTTAACAGACGAATTATCTTATTTTTATTTTTTAACAAGAGTTTCCAATACCAACACAATTACAAATCTTTGGTTAAAAAAACTCTCCTTCCTCCTCGTTCTCTGTTCTCTAACTCTAAATAGAGTGTGGGTTTTCAAGAGGATATAAAATCTGTTTCATTAGATTTTAAATGTAAACTAACTTTTATAGACCACTTTCAAATTATGAAAGCATTTAATTTATTGAACCCAAAAAATAATTTAACAAAAAAGACCAGAATTATATTTACCTGATTAATATCCTTTGAATCAACAGACTTCAAAGAACTCTTAAAATATTTCTTAACTTCTTATTCATATTCTCTAAATAATCATAAAGATAAATATTTAGACAAGATGAATATCATTTCATACAGTTGTCATGGTAATAAAGTTATTCTTTTTTTCATCAGATAATTAAATTAATCTTTTGAAATAAATTAATTAAGGTAAATTATTTTCAGAAAAATTATTTTATAAGTTTATAATTCAATAGTTACTAAATAAATCATCAAATGTATATTTTATAAAACAATTCTTACAATTTATTTTAAATCTGCCTCCAAGGATGAAAAGTTTCCAATATCATCATCAGAAGAATAGTAACTCTTTATCATTTGAACAGGATTTATAAACTTACAAGGATTTACTATTTGTTTTTTTTTTGAAATAGTTCAATGTCTAGTAGTACTTGTAATATAAATATTGTAGTTGTAAAATAAATATTATTATAAAGAGTTCTTAAAGTTAAAACTAATTGATTGAATAAGATTTTATTGCACTTATTTTAAAAACTCATTCAGAATAAGAAATTCTTATTTTTAGATGAAAAGCGATTTTATTGAAATTTTTTTGTTTTTGAAAAATAAACAATCTGGTAGTTAATAATAATAAATCAAAGTTAATATCTGAAAGAACTGTTTCCACATCTATTCAATGAAATAACTTTTTAATTGATTAAATTATATTTTCCAATTTCATATAAATGATTTTCAAAAAAGTCTTAAGAAATTCTAAAATAAACAATTTTTATTAAACAATAAAGGATATTTCATTGCTGTCTAGAGTATAAGATTTATTTACCGGACTACCACCTGTTTAATAAGATTTTCTATTTATATCTTTTTGATGGGAAATACATAAACAAATAAAAGGAAATCCCAAATTGTATATAAAATTTTATACAGATTTTTAATAATGGGTTGGATACATAATCCCAAATCACGAAAACCCAATCACAAAATTCCAAACATTAAATGTCGGAATAAAAAAGCCCAAATCACAAAATTCTAATTATATAATGTCAGATTGAAAGTTCCCAGATTAGAAAGTAGGTACCAAAAGTATTTTAACTTATTACAAAATTTCAAATCACAAAAGCCTAAATTACAAAATTCCGAAACCTCAAATTGCAAAATCTTATTCGAGTTGGGTACGAAATTCCAAACATAATTCCAAAAAAAAATTCAAAAAAATTCTTATTTTGTAACCTGAGTTTCTTCTACCCTGGATAAAGGATATAATCTCGATTTTATAACCAACTCTAAAATAACTTCTAATTAAGAGTCTTTTCATTTGCATATTATATATTCATCCCTTTTTTTTAAAGCCATATACCTCTGATTTTGAATCCAATTCTAAAATATTAACTAATAAAATCATAGTTCGTACTAATAGAATCAACATTAACGCATTTTAAGGATAATTGAAAGAAAAGTTCTATAGTTCCAAATAATTATAGCAACCATTAAATAGACCACTCTGTTCTCACTCAGATCATCTAACAAGAACTTTCCATTAAAACTTTACCTTTAAACGAAAACGGAACCATATTAAAAAAAAAATAAAAATAAAAAATTTAAACTAACTTAAACCATTGAAGCAAGCCAATTGAAGGAATATTTAAAATCTAAACAATTACTATTTTAATTAATGATCGATTTCACTCAATTAAATAATAGAATCATTTTCAAACTCAATTAAGATGAAATAAATTATTTATATTTAAAAATAGTTTTATATATTTATATTTATTCTAAAAAAAAAAACAAAACTAAGGTCTCAATGTTAATTTATTTAAAAATATCCTTCAAATCCTCTGAAAATCTTTCTAACTCCTACAAAAATCTCAAAATAACAGTAAAGTATACTGTTAATAAAAAAAAAATTCCATCTAATATAACAATTTAATAAAATCAAAACACATACGTGTATATATAACTCTAATTTTATATATTAACATACATTTAAACATTTTTCCAACATATATTTTTTAATATAAAATGAATACAAAATAAATATTCCACAGTCCTTCAAAATCTTTAAATCCTTGAATATATTTCCAATCAATGAACAATTTTTTTTTTGTTTTTCTTGTTTTTTTTTTTTTATTTTTCAAAATATTTATGTATGTACATAAATAAATAAATTATTTCAACTATATTGCAAAATTCTCAAGTGAATAAATGAACAAGCATAAAAAATGTATATATATATATACAATACAAGTATATAATAATAACGTTCATATGATAACAGTTTTGTTAAAAGCTTTTATATTAGATGAAGAAATTTTTCTTTTTAAAAGTTCAAATATTCAACAAGTAAAACTCACTTCAAATTTATTTTAAGTGTTTCAATAAGTTTTAAAAGTTTTTCATAGTTAAAGAAAAGTTTGCAAACTGTCTCTTGTGTTGAACACAAAAATTAACCTGAAGTTTATTAACAAATTATAGGAAAGCCTGATCCAATAGTTTTATGATAATTATTCAACTGTTCGATTATCAAGACAGTCGTGAGATACATATTTTGGAATAAGGGGAAATTGATATTAGAACTGATATTAATAAAGAAGATAGGATCCCAATGGGACAGGAGGATGGATCCTATAGGAGACAGGAGTTGGGAACTTACCACAGGAAAAAAGCGTTAGATTTAATATAATACAAGTTCTTTTTCTCATATACGAATTTTAATAACCTTATTTGTCTTGATATTTTTATATCTGTGAGTTATATTTTTGAATTAAATTATTTATTTGTAAGTTCTATATGCTTATATGATTCATATAAGGATGCTATTATTTTTTAAAATGATCACGAATGGATCTTCAAATCAAGTAAAGATAAAGGTTTTTTTATTTTACTGTCATTCGAACCCCTGAATTAGAGCTCGCCATACCACTGTGTCATCTAGCATTATTCAAAGGCGAACCTTTTCCTTCAATTCTATAAAGCTCTTTCAATTTCTAAAAATTACTAATTTGACCACAGTCCTAAATTATTTCACCAATAAGTACTAACTTAATATGAATTAACTGTATTTTCCCAAAAAGTTAACAAATTAATTAAAAATAACGGTATTTCCCCATAAGGTGCCAAATTTATATAAAATAACGGTATTTCCTTAAAAACTACCGAATTAATACAACATAATGGTATTTCCAATGAAATTTTCGAAATTAATAAAAAATAACGGCATTTCCTCAAAAATCTCCTAAATTAATAAAATATAACGGTAAATTGACGGCCAGTTTAAAATCCTTACAAAAAAATCAAAATTGGTCTACTTTCTCCTTGTCAAATACACTGATTTTCAAAATAAATCTTAAATCTTATAATTTAATTTTAATATTATCCATAAAAAAAATTTTCCAATAAAATGTTTTTCTTTTTTTTTATTGTATATTATTCCTTCATATGCTATTTCCGTTTCCTTTTTTCCTCAACAAAGAATCAATTTAATAACAATAAGGTTAACACAAAAAAATAAAAAACTGATTGCAAAATTTCAATCGATAGAAAAAACTTTTCATTTTCTTTTCTGATGGGCAAAAAAAAAAACAAGAAAAACAAAATATTGTGAAATTTCTTGTATAATGTTCTCAATGGAGTCCTTAACAGGATAACATGTTCTTAAAGAATAAATTTACAATTTTAAAAACGACGGAGAGCAACAATAGAACAAAAATAAAAATAAATAAATTATTTCCTTAATGACGAAATTTTATTTTTTGTAGAATTTTATGACGTTATCAATAGCATTTTAAGAATGTTGATACACTTTTCATTTTTAAAAAAGAAGTTGCTATTCAAAGAGTAGTTACATATGTTACACAATGTGTTCTATTACAAAATTCATGTATGTGAGAACACTTATTTTACAACATACTGAAGCCCCCAAAAGCAAAATGGAAAGTATTTAAGAAAAAAAAAACTAATGCTGGAAAAATTCAAAAGAGAAAAGAAAATTGTACAACATGGGTATATATATATATAACTCAATCATATGTATTGCAAAATAGAACATATGAAAATGTTGTGATAAGCTTTAAAAACGTTGTAAGCTTAAAAAATTTTTTATTTTAGAATTTATTACATGAATTTCCTTTGAGTTTGTAATTTAATGTTCCACGAAAAAAATAATAGAATCCTGTTTTTTTGACTCTTTCGTACGTAGAAATTTATATTAAAAGGAATTCCTTAAATTTTGTTAATAATTTTGCAAACTGAGGCATGATAGAATTTAACAGAATTCTTTAGAGTCCCAGTCTAATCTTTAATTTTATTAAAAATTTAGACTTAGAAAAATTTAGAAACAAATTTTCAAATAGAACCAAATACTCAAAACTTTATTATATTAAATCTCCTAACTTCTTTTGAACGGAAGACTTTTTGAGACATTCTGTGTAAATAAGAGACAACTCAGTTACAAGCAATTTTTTGATCGTATGATCGTATCAAAAGGAGTTAACAAATTCCACGTCTTTTGTAACAGTCAACTCTGGAATTTAAAACCAACACGTATTATATAGAATATTTAAAGGCTCAGTTAAAAAGTTTTTAATTATAAAATATTTCAAAATCTGCTACAAGTAGTTAACAAATCTAAAACTTCATTTCCACCTCTTGTTCGTATAGCTCACATAAATCTTGTAAAAGGCATATATCTACAAATAAAATGCAGACAACTGTGCTTGATCTCACAACACGATTTTTAGACAAAAATGAATCTTGAATTTTGTTAAAAAAAATAAAATGTGTCCAAATAACTCAAACTCTTTAAGCAGGACTGCAATTAAAGTAAAATATTATTTTACCAGAATTCTTAATTGAACCATAATAGTACAAACCCTAGAACCGGCTAACTAACTATATTTACAAATATTAAGCATGTGATGTTCAAAATTTAATCAAAATTTAAAGAAGCAATACTCAAAAAAAAATTTCTCAAAATTACTAATGTTCCTATTAAAACCCCTTAATTTCAAAAAAATACACTTTGCTTGGAACACAATTTTAATCCAGATCTTAATTCAGAGGAATTAAAACATAGAATTTTTAAACATTTAAAACTTTTTATATTTTTTATCTACCGGAAGTGAATTGAAAAAACTGAATAATTTAGCCGGAAATCATTTGAAAAAAATAATTTTTACCACTTTATTATCTTATGATTGTCAAAGCTAAGGTAATTTCTAAAATTTGTACTTTGTTTTTAAAAAGGTATAGAATATTACAGGTTAAAAAAAAAAATTAAAAAGAATGAAAGAATCAGCAAAGGAAGATACCTTTGACTGAAAGGATCAGATGCTATTTAAAAATTTTGTACTTAAAACCTCGTTTTTTTTTTCATTTTACTTTGTAATGGTATTGACATTTTTTAATATCTAGCTTTTAGGTTTTAGTATATTATATATATATACATATATATATTTATATTTCCCTCATGAAACTGCAATTATTTCTTTATATATATATATATATATATATACATATATATATATATACATATATTTATATATTTTAATACATTATTTCGCAAACTAAATTATATATTGTTTGTTTTTTAGGGTGGACCAACTTTTTATACTTGTTCAATCAGTTTAAATATGACTAACAATTGGATTGATATCATAATTGAATATTTATGGACTTTACTAAGATAAAATAAAATATAAAATATTAAAATTCTGACTGAAGAAAGTTCGTTACAAGAATTGAAAAGATATAAATCCTGTTGTGCATAGTAAACTGAGAAACACCTCAACACTTATCGCCTACACCTTATAATTTATACAGTCATGTAATTTAAAATCTAAATCTTATTAGGAATATAAATGGTTTAAATTTGAAATACCTACATAGCCTCGTAATACTTCAGAAACCTATTAAACGGTTAAACGACTTGATAATATAAAACTTTAATTTATAGAATAATAATTCATTTAAAAAATATCACTTCAACTTTTGTTAAAACGTCGTTAATTCTATAAATTTGTATGAAGGTGTACAATTGTTCTTTATAATTTAAATCTAACACTTTACTCTTAACCCTTTTCTATTAACCTACACAATTATATTAATTTTATTCCATAACTAAATACTATACAAATTAGTTACCTATATACGAGTACAAAACGTATTTCTAATTATTCGTCCCACTCTAAAAAAATTTTTTAAAAAAAAATACTTTCTAGGTGTACAACACTAGCCTACTAATCCTACAAAGTAATGTGAACTTCCTGTACAAATTACATGCTCAAGTTAAAGTACAAAATGGTTGACAAATTTATTATACATTATTCTTTACTTTCTTTTATTTATTACATTTTATTCCAGAAGTTTTCATTGGAAAAGAAAATTATTATGAAAAATTTTTATATTTTAAAAAAAAAAAGATTGAAAAGAAAAAGTTTTTTTAATGATG
>CAUJBZ010000072.1:0-15533 GCA_963082915.1 Dolichopus griseipennis | reverse complement strand
AAAGTTAAAGTTCTTATTAACCTACTTTCAAAGCTTGAAAAGCTTTTTAAACCAACTAACTTGCCAGAAAAACATTTATCTAAAACTTCTTTGCAACCTTCAAATTACAAATCTTCAAATTTTTATTGATTAACGGTATTTCCTCGAAAATTATAAAATTTAACGGTACTTCCTCGAAGACTATAAAATATAGTAAGTTTCTACTTTGAATATTTTTAAAAGTTTTGACGTTTCTTTGATTTGCAGCCAATTTTAAAGAATTTGCAAAATTGTTTTTTGTGATAGTGGAAGGAAAGGTTAAAAGAAAACAATGAGGCTAGAATCTTTGAAACCAATGAAAGTAGAACTAGTCCTGAATCAAATAATTTATTCAAAGCAAAGCTTTGACTTGGGATCTTTCGGATATTAAGCTTATAATATTTGTAGCTTTTGAATGATATATAAGTTCCTTAACTTTTTAAGTGATATAGCCAATCCTTAGACTACTACTGACTCTCTAACTCTCTGTATGAATACATTAGTTTGCACTTATATCTTATATAATTTTCTTCTATACAGATATACACACCTATAAAATAGAAGGAAAAATCATTTAAAATAAAGGAAGTACTAAAATGAAAAAGAATAGAAAGGCAAAATATACAAAAAAAAAATACAATATAAGAATATAAAATCCATAAAACCACTGTTAAAAAATCCACCTGAGAGGTCACATATTCATTTCGTGCGAAATTTCTTTATTTTATTTATTTGATACAATAGATTCCTAACAATGTACGATAGATGTATATGTACATTTTTTACATACATAGATTGGTAGGTTGGTAACGATGACAATAAAAATAAAAGGAACCTTGTATACAACAACAACAAGAAAAACTGGGGAGAAAATATATATCATAAAATTTTTCTTCTTTACATTCGTGGTCGTCAGTCATACAAAGAGGGATTTAAATTAAGAGCTTGAAGGAAATTGTTATGAATTTATTGACTTACTTTTTAAAATTTACAACAGTGGTTATAACTCTTTGTCAAGGTTCAATTATTTATTGCGTGCATTTTATACTACATATTGTATTAGTATAGAATTGGTTAAAGTGGTAATAAATTAAAATTATTTTGATTTTTATATACCTATATGATATGAATATTATATAGATACATATATTTATATATATTGATACAACCCTAGTTGGATATTAGCTTACAAAAAAGATATCTTACTGTTTTTGTATCGTGATTTAAAATATGGCATAATGATTAACACATTAAATTAAAAATCAATTCATTTATATATGAACCCAATCAGAAAAATTGTTAATATCTCATAAGGAAATAATATTTTTATTCTATTAAGCACTTTATAAATAGTACGTATGTTAAAATTTTGAGGGTATTTGAATTTTTAGTGCTAAGAAACAATTATTTATCGTAAAAAATTGTGGGTGTTGAAATTTTGAAACAATAAAAATTGTGGATCAATGAACCTAGCTGTATATTCTTCAGGAAACTATTGTTTAATGTAGGAAGGCAACTAAATCAATTGGGTTTTAACACGCAATAACTATCTTAATATTATTTTTATTTGTAATCTTCGTATTAAGAAATTTCGAGTAAAGGGGACGGGACAAGATTAACGAATATGAGAGATAAAGATATTTGGGAAACTGTCATTTTAAAAATTACAACTTTTTTGTACCATTTAAATTCTTGTATTTCTGACAATAAAAAAACCTTATGTTACTTATAGTACAGCTTAAAAAGGAGCACACAGTAAAATCTTCCGGTAATCTTGAACTGAAAAACAATCCTAAAAGTTTTTTCAAAATATTTTTTAAAACAAAGTGATACAATGTTGAGGCAGAAAACAAAATATGGAATTAAAATTTGTGTTGGATTCAATTCACCATTTCATCTGATTGTCTATAAGCTTTATGAGTATTCGTCGAATTTCTGGAAAACGCCTGGGGGGTGTAGTACTATATCATTTTTAAATTATGTGTGGTGCATTTCATTAAGATTAATTCTAATAATAAGAATATAATTAGGCTACATCCTTTCCCAACATGTACCAATAATATTTAAAGGCAATAGCTAATCAGTTGAACACTTAGCACTTTTAAAAAAATTATTTCAACAAAAATTTTTATTGCTTCTTGTGGACAAAATTTCTACTTATTTCTAAATTTGCATCTGGAACTTTAGAATCGAATTAAAATTAAAACTTTTCAGTGATACCTGAGAGGATTGGGTTTTGACAGTATTTGTTTCGACTCTTTTCCTTGAACCCATTTTAAAATTGAACCTTAGTGTTAGGTTATACTATAACCGTTATAGATATTGATGAATAAAACTTTAAATTCACATATTTTTATATCCAGAATAGAGCATTCTAAGGGTGTGTTTATATCGGAGCTGCGATAAGTGATAAGAGCGCCGATAAGACACAGCATGGAAAATTATATATCGTTTATTAAAGCAATGCTCCAATACAAAATCCTCTATTAAAATCGTGCATATTATTTTCTACACTATTCTCTTATTGATACTCTTATCACTTCCCGCAGCTCCAATATAAGTGCAACCTAACGGATTAAGACTATCTGAAAGAAGAACTGTCACCATTTCAGCAATTTACTTTTATACTAAAAAACTTTTAAATGCAAAAGATTTACTATCAATTTTTGGTTAATGAAAATTTTCAAACATTAAAAGAACTGTTTCTTTTACCAGCATTTTACTTTTATATTAACACAGTAACAAATTCCCAAGATCCAACTTCAATTTTCCATTTCCTACACTTTAGGGGGCTAGTACTACTTTGATAAAAGTATATATTGAAAAAAATATTTTTTTTTTATTTTATTTTATTTTAATGTGATTGCATTGAAATTAAAATTTTACCATTTGAACACATTATATAAAGTATAAGATTTAATACATGTGAGTACAATTGTTATCATAATGTCAGTTCAACAGTTTTTTAAATAAATATTGTTTAAATGAAGGTTTAAATAGTTTTAGTATAGTTTTAAAACTCTTGTAACTTTATAAAAATTACATTTACGAAAATTGACAAATGGAACAAAGTTAACAAACTATTTTAAAATTCTCTATAGATTTGGCCCCTCTAATCTTTCAAATCCATTATAAAACAATTAACACTTTTAAACTTGTATGATGCCATTTTAAATTTAAGTTTTTATTAATTTTTCTCATTAAGTTTTAAAAAAGTTTATCTCCATCTTTTTTAAAAAACAAAACAAATAAAACAATTTTTGAAAACCAAAAACTTAATTCATTTAAACCCTTATTTATGACATTTGATCTTAATATGTATATGTATACCTCCATATATGAATGTGAATTTTAAAATAATATATATAATAATTGTTGATGTTAGATGATCTTGTGAGAAAATGATGCCCTAAATGCAAAAATAACAAAAAATAAATAAAAAATACAAAACAATTTAATATATGTATATAAATAATATATATATATGTACAAAACTTTTTCTCTAAATATTTCTAAAAAACTTTTAGCTAAAAATTTGTTTTTGATTTTTGTGATTATTTTCATTTTTAAAAGTCACTCATATGTATGTATATGCACTATGCATATATGTATGCACCTAATTATACATAAACTAATATAATAATATTATTTTTATTGTAAAATATATTTTCAAATATTTTTTTAAAAAAAACTTATTTAGAAATATTTAAAAAGTTTCATTTTACTTTTAACATTTCCTTCAATCTATTTTTCTATTAAAAAAAATATTTCAATTAAACCGAGTGTTTCAAAATAATAATGTTGCAAAAATTATTCAATGCAACATTTAATAAAAAATTTACATTTTTGACATTGTAAATAAAATATTTAACATTGTTACATGTCAGTTTATTTGTATTAAAGAAATTTGGAATTTCGATTACGATTGTTTTTATCCTTTCACTCTCTTGTTTCAGCAAAATTGGCAACGCTAAAAATATTCTCAAACTGTAGTAGTAGATTAACTTTTTATCGTTTGAAGTTGTGTAGTTTTGAACAGATGAGTATTGATGTATTTTTGGAATTAAATAAATTAGTAATTTCGCCGCCATCATATTTTATTTGAAAATAACATCAAAAAAGATTTCAACCCTAAACGAGAAGGATTCAACTCTTACAATAGAGAATATTGCCCTCACTGTCATTCGTATATTAAGCTTTGCTTTAATTTTATATCATCCACAATTTTTACTTAACAGTTGAGTCGACTTCAGTTAACCTTCATTTTAACTTAAGTCGACTGAAGCCAATGAATCGCACATGCTACCTTCTTACGCTTTAAAAATGTATTCTTAGTATTGGGTATGGCATTGCCTTTTATTTTAACCTAAGCCATTCTGATTGAAATGATTTTATATAAATAAATATGGTTTGATTCTAATAGCATTGTTTAAAATTGAGTTAATCTTTAACTTTACTCTCTGCATCACTAAAAAACTAAAATATTTTTTTTTGATTTGTGGGAGGAAATTTATGTTCGTTATCCGGGATTCGAGGGCAGTTTATTATAGTTCTTATTACAGTAATGTGAACTAAGTTTTTTTTCAATTATATCAATTTAACCCCCGTTAGCAAATACAAGAGAGCTTTATTTTCTCTGTATTTGAGTTAATTTGATAATCTCGAATCTCTCTAATCGAGTACCACTCAACTTAAAATTTTGAGTAAAATTCTAATTGAGATTCCACTCTAATGATTAATTACACTTAACATTTTTGAAACATATTGTACTTTGTCGGTTTAATTTACATTTTAAAAGAAAATACATTTAAGTTTTGTATTAATATAATAATATTAAAAAAATATATTTTTAAAATTCATTAGCTATTTGTTCATTATAAAATATAATATTGTATTATATGTACATATATTCTTATACAATATTCGTAAATATTTTATTTAACTATAATATATTAAAATGTAATTACTTAGATTTTTAAGTTTTATTTTATATTTATTTTGTTTTTTAATTTTTGAACTTCAAAAAATTTCAAAATTTTGAAACTAATGGCGGAAAAGATAACGGATTTTCTGAAAAAGACATTAAAATGATGCATTTTAAAAAGGATATCCTATATGATTCCTTCAGAATATGTTGGAGGCATTTTTATTTTGTTTTTTAAGTTTTTTTTGTAATAATATATTCTAATTACTTAAAAGTAATTATTGAACTTTTAAGATTTTGTAATTAAAATTAAATACTTATGATATTTCAAAAACTTTGTATATTATTTTTGATACTTATGCTACGTATACAAGTACAAAATATACAAATTTATTTTACAAAATAGTTGTTAATTATTAGTTTCATACATTGGTACTTTATAGTAATCATCATTAGATGATACTTCCTAATACTATTTTAAATAATTAATAGAGATATAGAAGAGATTTAATTTAAAAGTTCTGATAAATTGCTATAACAACTATCAGTTTGAACCTACTGTTTTGCAATTACACTAAATATATTTGTTTTTTTTTACATTCAGTAACTGTGTGGAGTTCGACAATCGTATGACTTTAAATTAACAATTATGTTTTCGGATACATGGGTCGAAATGTTATTTTTTTCGCAAATTAAATAAATCTTATATCTCATGAAGTATCATCGAACCCTTATGTATAATACCCCTTAGAGTTCAAGATTCGAAACGAAAACAGGGACGCTACAGGGTTTTTACAAACTGTCAATACCCCTTATTTGTTAGTTTTTTCGAAATTTTGTACAGTTGACGATTCGATACGAAAACAGGGATGTTACAGGGTTTTTAAAAGCTCTACAAAAAAAGTTAATTTATATTTTATTTTATTGGGTTCATTAATAAATTACTATCCGATCGTAGGAGTAATTGCAGTAGTTTTTTTTCTATTAATAATTTTAAAGTTCTCCAGGTTAAAAGATAGCAAGCTCTGATTTTTACGATATGAGATTTCAGAAAATATATAGCATTACCTTACTGTATGTTTTATGTTCAGATATAAAAATCTTCAAAAAAGTTTTCTCTTCAATAAATTTTAAGTTTGCACGTCAGATTAAATTTGCTTTTTTCCGGAAGACTTCAGAGCTACAGTTGCGGTATCTCGTTAAATTAAAACTCTTTATCTCGGGGTTTCATCAACAGTTGGCCAAAATGTGACAGACACCAAAATCATATTAAATCTGAGTAACAAGTAACTAAGTCGCAAATTTGAGTAAAATTTAACTTTTTACTTATTTCCAAAACTGTAAAGACAAACTGTCAATAATAGAGTGGGACGATATTTCAAGTAAATGAAAAAGTTTTTAAGTACACTTTATAAATTTACTAAAAAAAATAAATTTTCTCATAAGAGTCATTTATTGTAAATAAAGTGTCTTTGTCCTTTGTTTTTGTTTTTTTTTTTTGAAAAATAATATCAAATAACCAGTTTGGCATCAATTTTAAAGTATAAAAAAGTTAAAGTTATACAAAAGGGGTCATATATTATCATTTATTCATCAGATTGCAGAAAATATTCTCTTGTAAGCTATCATCTAAATTCTTTTTGGCATTTAGGATAAACAAAAATCTAAAAAAAAAAAAACAAAGAAAAAAAAATTCTATGTACACACATATACATAAATTTTTTTTTTGGGAAAATCATGAGAGAGTGTTTAACTGCGTGGAAAATAGAAAACACTATAGAAACAAAGATAAAAACTTTTATTTTGTTTTTCAACTTAAAAAAAAAAAAAAAAACTTAAAATTGTGTTGTAATAACAAGAGAAGTTGAACATGGTTTTTTCCGTTATTTCAAGTATGTGTACTCATATGTATGTACGAGTATATGCATATGTATATATTATTATAATATGTAACTAGAGAAGATATTTAATGCATCTTATCATCATTTATTTCAAAAACAAAAACAAAAAAAAAAAACAAAAAAAAATAAAAAATAAATTATGAGAAGAAACCTTATTACTTCGAAGTTTTATCGAGCATAAGTTCAAATATTGTTTTTAAAAAAAAAAAACTTTTATGATTATGAATCTGACAAGAAAATTTCCAAGAAAATGAAAATTATTTAAACATAGTATACAAAAAAAAAAAAAAAACAAACAAAAGTAAAAAAATTGTGTACATATAACGTCATGTACACATAAAATTGTTTAAAGTTTGCATTTAAGTGAAATTGAATCCTTTAATTTATTTACACGTATGTTTATTATTACAGTACAGAACAATAAAATGTTATTTAATGTCTTTTATAAAATTTTAAATTATAAAATAGATTTCAATTTATTCCAAAAAAATTTTAGCTTTAATGCTTTTGAATATATCAGAAAATAACAAAAAATTTTGACAGCTGTCAAAAACTGTTCTTAAGTCAGCCGTCAAAAATCATTCTTAAGTCTAACTTAACTTTTTTTACATGAATTTGTTCCATTTTACATGAGATTTGTTTATTTTCGAATTATTTCGGTCTTTTTTAAAATCAAATTGACCATTTTTCAAATTATTTTGGTCCTTCTTTTTAAAAACGCTCCTGTATATTTGGACCCAGTGTAGTTGAAATGACATAATTTAAAAAACCTAGTTCAAATTCTGTAGCACAAGCTGGAAAAGAAAAAAAAAAGCAAAGTTCCAAAGGAACTGATTAAATAAAATATATGAAAAAAACTACTTTTTAAATATATACTTTTATTAAAGTAAAACTAGCCCTCTAAAATGTTGATATAATAAAAAAATTGATAATTAGGTATATCATTTGCATTTTCTAGTTCTATAATATAAAAATAAGTTGCTTAAATGAGAAAGATTTTTTTTTCTATTAGCCCATGTCCAGCAAATGGTTTATTTATGGAGTTTTACATTATCAAAGCCAAGTATTTTAATTTTTAAAGTTATTAATTTTTAAAGAAATATTTAAATAAATAAACTTTATTTGTTATTTTTTTTTATTATTTCTGTTGAAATTTTTATCTTTAAACGAGTATCGAACTGAGATCTTTTTACACCCGAAGCCATTTCACTAATCTCTACACCATAAGATTCTTAAAAATATATGTTCAGGTTTCAAATATTTTGAATTCACAGGGTAACAGATTGGAATATAAGCCGATAGACACAATCAAGTTAATGTAAAAGTATATAAAAAGAACCAATTTAATTGTAAAATTAAAGGCTATTTGTATTTGAAAAAAAAAAAACTTAATTCATTCGAAAATAGACATATTTCATGTAAAAAACCACCAAGTTCACGTGAAAAGAGTATATAATATTAAGAATACATGTTCTATATTTAGAATTCGATTATAATTCAGAAATAATTTGGCTCATGCCTTGCTTTATCAATTTTTAAATCTATTTTTTCGTGTCAGTTATTCTAAGATCAAGGTTACATAAATAACAAAAAATTAAAATAAATTGTTCCGATAATTTTCACCATCACTGTAACTTAATAAGTGCATTATAGAGTAAAATTCATATGATATATCTGAAGAATTAAATGCTACTAGCCAAAGGGAGTATAACAGAAACTATAACAAAAAAAAAGTAAAAACTATACTTTTAGCTTTTATATTTTGCATTAAAAAGTTTAAAAGTTATTTTTTTAATGTTTTTTTTTTTTTTTTTCTTTTTTTATATATAATTGTAGTGGTAATAGTGGCATTGTAATTTACTCCTTGCATATATTTAATGCATTTTTACTATTACATAAAAGTATATATATGGTAGATAAGTTTTATTTTGTATCTTTGTATATTTTAAATTTAAGTTTTACTAACAGTAATTAACAGTTTTAGTAAAGGAAGTTTTGCGAAATAAAAAAATATACGTATTTTATTTCGAAAAATGATAATTAAATTTTGATAGTATCTTCCACTCGTACGTACATTTCATTTTATTTCAGTATTATAGTATAAGTATTAAAATATTAAATATTATTTTAATAAAATAAACTTAAATAATGTAAGGTTTCTATTAATTAATATAATTAACTCAAATAATTTTTATTATTTAAGTATATCAAGTTAATATTATTAAACTAATTAAAATATATAATTTAAATTAAATAATTAATAAAAAAAAACACATAAGATGAAGGAAATTATAATATAAAATTTTTTGTTTAAAATATCAATGTTTTATATCAGATATGTACTTTTAAACATAATTCTATATTAGATATCTTAATGTAAAATTAGATTTTAAAGCTAGATTAATAATCTTTTAATAAGATAGGGTAAATTGTCCGACATAGAATAATGCTGGAAGTTGTGTCAAAACTTAGTTACCGCAATTTTAGGAAAATATGAGAGAAAATGGGTTTACTAGCGACTAAAAATGAAATTGTGAAACGAAACTCAAATGTGGCCTAAATTTGGTACTGTATGTGCAATGTTGCGTCGAAAACCATCAATTGAAGTCGTACTGGTTTTTTTTTTTGAGTAGTGTGAGACTTTGGCGCACTAAAATCACGCTATTGTAAAGCATAACTTAAGAATGGGATCTTTGATACAAATGTACAATTTGGCTTTGTTCCAAAATTTCTAGTGAATTTATATTTTGTTGGATATTTAATCATAGAATTAAATGCTATTTTTGGGATTAAGACCATCGAAAAAATCTTTTAGAGATACGGCCGGCACTATTTAAGACTTTTAATACTTTTTTCATATTATGTCTTCAAATTTGAAACAATAGAAGATAAAATAAACTTATGTATAAAATTTAATAGCTTGGTAAAAACCCTTTTTACAACTTTGTGAAACACATCCTCACATTTCAGTTTAATATTTTTCAAAATTATATCATTTATCGTTTAAAGCTACAATTGCCTCTTTTAAGACATTTAAATTTCTTAAATTACTTTAATATTAAACGCCAATGATTTATGAATTCATAAATACTTCAATTTTGATTTCTCAATATTAACTAACATAATTGAATGAAATTCGAAAAAACAATACTTTTTTTTCCCACCAAATTCAATAAAATATGTGGTAAATTTATTCCTTAATTTTATTTTTATTATATTTCAAGGATTTAACATCACTTTAACATTCCTTTAAATATTTTATTGTATTGCAGGATAATAAAAAATAAAACAAATGCATATATAAGTAAAAGAACTTATTCTTAATGTTTTTCCGATACAACCTTAATATTTTGTTGAAATTTTTTTGCTTTTATTCTTGTGGTTTTTCTAAAAAATTTTTATGTTCTTCGTTTTTAATGTATTATTGGATATTCGTTAAATATTTTTTAAATGGTTGTAAACTTAATTTGTTTTTCCTATCACTAAAGAAAAACCCATAAAAATGTACTTCTGTATACCTACCTTTGTAAGGAAAAATAGGAAATATATTCAACTGTGTTAACTGGTTTAATTTTATTGATTCCATGTTATATCCTTCTATTTTTTTTTAATTCTGAATTTATTAATTTTGCATTTTTTTAAACTGTAGGTATTTTTTAATAAATTTGCTAACTTGCCAGCTGTCAATTAAAATTCAATAATTATGGGTTTTTAGTAGTAGGAGTAGATGAGGTTTAAAATTCGCATAATTTATAAAGACTTTTAATTAATACCAAAGTATATATAAATTATAAAATAATGCTAAATGAAGCAATTCAAAACTCAAAATTCGAATGCCAAAGAAAGTGAAAAAAAAACAAAACTTTATCCGGTTTTCGAATCGAGTCAGCTACCTTTCACCATTGGGTCTTAATAGCTTAATCAATAACTAATAATTATGTATCTTTTTTAAAAAGTTTATTAATTTAACAATATAAACAAAAATAAAATATGAACAAATAATTTAATTTAATAATATAACTCACAGATATAGAATACCATATAACTCTAATACAAAATTATTGCAATGCTAACAAAATAGAATTGTACCTATCTATTGAAAGTCTAAAACGTTTCTACATGTTATAATTCCTAGTACATCCTCATGTTTAAATTGTATGTGGAATTCATTAAGACCAATTCATATAACACGAAAATAATATGAACACCTATTCAAACATTTGCTTTTTAGCCTTTTTGGGAAAACCAGAACCACCAGGTTATTTAACTTAAATTGTTCCGAAAGGTTCTTATCCCAATTTGCTTAGGTGTAGTTAATATACGATAGATATTTCTTTAAAAGGCTATTTAATATGGATATAAATTAAAAATCATTGAGTATCACTCATGATCTTGAGATATTTTTAACCCTAATGAAACTTTAAATTAATAATATGATAATTTTAGTAATGATGAATATATTATTCTTATAAATACTTGAGGATCGTTCATATTTTATTTATTATATGATAATCTAATATAATTTATTTTACGTAAACTTAATCTGTACAAATTTCTTATCAGACCGAGAGGAAAATACTGCGTAAAATTATCGGTCCCATTTAGAAAGCAGCGCAATGTAGAGCTATAATGTATAGCAGGGAAGCATCCAAAATTGGATAGCTGTTTCCTAAGGTTAAGTAAACTTGAAGAGAATGATTAAGGAAGAATAGCCGAAAGAGAAGTATGAGTAATATTATTACTTCACCGCAATTATAATAACGATGTGGAATTGTTCTTTTATTTTTTTTTTTTACTAATAATTATTTCACATTTCATTTTTATTCCATTTTTTTTTTCTAGCTGAGAACAAAAATATTTAAGGATTTAATATTAATTTTTTGGCATATGGTAAAAATTATTATATTTTCATAAATGAATGTGTGTACGTTTTTCACGTACTTTAATAAATTTTATGGAAATTCCTTATTGGATAAAAAAAAAAAACTATAAGGACTTTTTTTTCTGGTATAATAACCAAACTTAAAAAGTATTAATGTGTTTTAATTTACAGTTATGGTAAAATGAAGAGATGTGAAATGATTCTCTTGGAATAATTCTTCTAAACGATCAGACACTGCAATTTTTACTAACGGTTTGTAATTTCTTATTCGGTATATGATTCGTCAAATCAAAAGTTGAGTATATAAGTATAATATTTGTTGTATAATCTTTTATTGGAGGAAATTACTTTTTAATGTACTCAATAATATCTTAATTATACCACTACCAGAAGTTGAGAAACTTTCAAATCCTACACTCAATTGTCTTGTATTACCAACACTGGATAACTATTGAAATTTTATTTGCAACTCTTCTTATTAAAATATAAACCAAAATTACCCACTTCACCATTTGTTGCACTTATCAACCCCACAGTACCAGAATTAAATTACAATTTATAACGAATTAATACTATATTTTTATTACTGGGACTGTAACTTAATTAAATGTATTTAATATACACAAAAAGTGTATTAATCTTTGAGGCAAAAAAATTCGAACAACATGAATCACTTGATTCTTCGGTTCGTTCTTAAGAAAGAAAATTATAAATATATGTATATATATATATATATATATTTTTTATTTGAATTAATTCCTATTTATTATAAAAGAATATATTTCATTCTACAGTACTATCCTTTATATTGATTAATCTCAAAATGTACCATATAAAAGCACAGTTACGGAAAAAAAAGTAAGCAATATATTTAAATATTCAAAATATATTATGACGAACTCAAGTTAAAAACATATCTAGTTAAATACATTAATTTGCAATTAAGATACTCAATACATTGTTTCTACCATTTTCAAAAAAAAGAGCTACATCACTGCATGCTATGAATATTAATATCTAGTTTTACTTTTCAAATTCTATGTTCAGGGACATGACTTAATAATGAATTAGTTGAATCTACTATAATCATGAGTTTAAAGACTAATTTTGTGGTAATATAATATAATGTACTGGTAGGGAAATGTGTTCCTAGCGCACCGTATGTAATTTCTATATAAAGAGCATAATAAATCAACCATAACTGTAAATTGAATATAAATTGAAAGAATTAAATGGAATGTGGAAGTTTTGTTTAATATTTTTTATTCATTTTAGTTTTAATATGTCGATGATTTTCTACATATTGAAAATATTTTTACTTATTAGATACACACATACAAACATTATCATACATTTGCAAATTTTATTAAAAATGTACAAAAAATTCCATACCAAAAAAAAAATTTGGTTAAGGTATAAAAAGAAAATTAATATCCTGTCATAATTTTCATAAATATTTATATGTATATATATATATATATATACATGGAAAATTTATATATTTACATAATATTTCTTATTTTTTCCTTCTTAATATTTTATTCAAAAAAAAACCAAACGAAGATTAAAACTTAGAAAGGAAAAAATATTTTAATATAAAAGCTGGGGCCATATCTATCATATATTTGATATTCTTGTTTTACTTGTATTTTGTCTATAATATAATATAAAAAAATTTTTGATTTTTTTTTTTGTTTTTTTTTTTCATTTTATTTGGTGTTGGAAAAATATAACAAATTTATCTAAAAAATTTAATAATTTTTGATATCTTGTAAATTTTAAATTACTTCAATGGATGTTCTTTTATAACGAGACTCTCCTGCACCTTGTGTTATGTATTCAAATTCCTTGAACAAATTCTCAAATATTTTAAAATTTGTACTAATTTCAAGGAACAAGGAACTTTTTAAATTTAATCAATATATATTGTATAAGGATATTCGAATAAATAGAATGATAATTTATTAAACTAGCACACATAATTTCAAAATTAATTTAAAGATTTATTTACGCGTTCTTGCCGTGTCATATCCAATTTGCTTTCTAGTTGACCAATTTTGTATTCCAGAATTATTGATTAATTTTCATTTTGTTCTAATCGTTTTTAGATCTGGATTTTCTTTAGTTATACATTTTTATTTTGTTTCTTTAAATCAATCCTATATGAGGAAGGATGAGATTTAATTTTGGGATTTTATTATCTCTTTTAATACACCTGCTGAGTACAAAATTATATAAATTATCCATAGCCTTTTTTTGATGAAGCGTAATTTATCTGCTCTTGATCCCACTGTAAAACTTTTTCTAAATCATTCGGTACTATCAGTGTTATCTACCTCGACTATTATTGACTTATTATTCCTTTTTATTTCTAGGCATTCCCGTTTAGTATGATCCTTGGGCTGACATTTTCCAATACATTATAACAAATTTAGAATGCAAATTTGATGAGTCATGATTATGGCTTATATTTAAGAATACCATTGATATTTTTTTTACAACTGTAAGCCTAATTGCTTTGAAAACCTATGCTCTTCCCCTAAACTTAAATAATTTATATAACTACAAAAAAAGGTGTAAAGAATTTAAAAAATACTAAAGCAAACGAATTTTTCATTTAAATATTGGTTTGCGATGGTCTGACATTCAGACCCCGATCAAATCATATCAAAATAAGCAGTAGTATAAAACTCAAATTTCATGGTAACTGGTCAAAATATCTTGCAGACAAAATTACATATAAAATATATCAACTAAAGTGTGATACCACATCAGGTTCAAAAAATAAATTAAAAAAATTTTGGAAGTTTTTACAAATTTTTCAAGGACATACGTAACATATTATTATATACTTTCAAATAAACTATTCCATTTTAAAATTAACAAACCTTAAAACTCAGAAGCCAGTTTGTAACCTTCAAAATGCAAATGACATAAAGATTCTTTCAAGAAATCAAATCCCTCACGACAAAATAAAATCACATTAAATTAGCAAATGATAAAATGGTAACGCATTTTAAAGTAATAAGGTACATTTACATTCCCCTTAGGACAATAGGTGTCATTACTATTATATTGTCTAGTTCTGTAGATAATTGATTGTTGGCATAAGAAAAACTTACAAGATTAACTTAAAAAAAAATCCAGGTTTAACAAAACTTGTAATAAATTAAGACCTTAGGCAATTCTGTTATTGATATCCAATTATTCAAATAAAGTTCTCTAATATTCTCTAACAATCAGAAATATTTAATTAATATAAAATTTAACGAGTGGGTCCGCGTTCGATTCCCTTTCAAGTCATACAGTATTTAATTAAATTTAATTATTTTAGATTTCTTGAAAAAGTGTGTATAGTTACAACATGATTCCCAGGAAGCAAGGCTATATACATTACAATTTCCTCCCAATACAACAATCTTTAGCCAAATTCTTGCATCATTTCCTTTTTGTCTAGTAATTCTGTTACAAAATATTTCCTGGAATGGATTTAAAATCTCGGTTTAATAAAAAACCGTTTTCACAAAATCGCGATTAAGAAAATCTCGTTTTTAGAAAATTTCGTTTTAGAAAACCTCGTTTTTTATTGAAAAATCTCGCTTTTTAGAAAATCTCTTTTTTAATTTAAAAATCTGGTTTTTAAGAATTTTGAGTTGGATACAAAACCGAGCTTTTTCCAGAATAAAAAAAGGGATTTTCTAAAAACAAGATTTTCTAAAAACGAGATTTTCTAAAAACGACATTTTCTAAACTAGATTTTCTAAAACGAGATTTTAAACCCAACCCATAATTCTGATTCTGCATCCAA